>JAXBDA010000014.1:0-174258 GCA_036023075.1 Gaultheria prostrata | reverse complement strand
GGATCATCGAAATTTGATCTCAAACAAAAAATCCCAGCAATTTCCGTCCCAATATGGACGGAATATAACGGCAGGTGCCTTAAAAGGGGCCTTTTCAAAGTTCAGGGTCTAATTGACGCGAAAAAAAATTTAGGTGTCTGTGTGACATTGAGCGTAAAGTTCAGGTGCTATTTTGACTTTTTTCTCAAAAAAAATTGGCAAGCTCCCACTTTGGCCTGAAACTTATCTCGACGTATCCATATCAAGAAATGAAGACTTTTTGTGACTGACTTGATCTCAGAGTAAATTGAATTTGAATAAGGTCAGTAATATGGAATGCACAACAACAAAGACCAACGTAGTGGATCTAACTAAGTTAAATTATTCACATTGAGAGGCCAATGTAATAAGTTGAAAGATTGGGACACTATGTAGTTGGTAGAAACCTCGTGGGAGGTTGGTGTAAATTACCCTCTCTTTTTCTCAAACAAGTTTCATCTTCTACGAGTTCCAACCATAGGAAGAATAAAACCTAGTGGTGCTGGGTTCCTAATAAGCAAAGTTTGCTTCTTCTTTTTTGTCTTTTTTTGATTTTTTTCTGCGTTAGTTATTTTCATGTCAAATTTTTGTGTATTATTGGTTCTCTTCGACGAGAGGAACCGAAAAAGTAAAAAATTACTCCCTCCGTCCCTTTTTAAATGTGTTACTTGGGAATTCCAATTATTTTTCTCTCACATCAACTTTTACATCTACTTTCCATTACTTACACTTATCAATATAATAATATCCACTAACTTTTTAAAAGGAATCTACTTTTAAGTACAAAATAGGAAATTTACCCACTAACTTTTCAAAACACACTTATTAAGGGACAGCCCAAAATGGAAATGTACACACTATAAAAGGGACGGAGGGAGTATGATCAAAACTTAATTTTTTTTAATAAAGACAAAAATAAGTACTTTTTTTGCTTATAATTAAGTTTTGGATCATAATTTTTTACTTTTCCGATTCCTCTCGTCGAGAAAAATCAATAATACACAAAAACTTGACACGAAATTAACTAACGCGAAAAAAAGAACAAATGAAGACGAAAAATAAGCAAACTTTGCTTGTTAGGCCAAAACGGGCCTCAGGGCCAGCCCAAAAGGCCTGGGCTTGGGCATCCAAAAAAGCTGGAAAAAAAAAAGAGGCACCCTCATAATTTTTACTATTAGGCTTGAGTAGAGATCTTTATAGCCTATTAGGAAAAACAAAAAAGACTCAATCTGATTCTAAAAAAAGACCTAAACAAAAAAAAATTATTGGGCCTAAAGGAGCAAAATAAAACACACAACAAATTAACTTTTACAACTGATCTATTAGACCTAAAGGCCCAATATAGGACCCACAATAAAATAAAAAGGCCCAATTTAGGAGGACTCATTACGATTACCCGTTGGTCCCTGGACTTCGACGCTTCGCCCGTCTCTTCTGCGAGCAGAAGCAATGGGCTTGTCCGATCTGGCCTTCCCCACCGTCGTCTTCGTCTCCCTTCAGTGGTAACCAATTTTTGTTCTCTCTCTCTCTCTCTCTCTCTCTCGCGTCTGTGTAAATCGTTATCTATAAATTTTCCAAAAATTTACCCTATCCTATGAGAACTTGCCACCTCAGCGACCCCCTTTGTCTCCTCCCCTGCTCACTCCGAGTGCAATTTTGTTCACCCTCCTTAAAAGAGGGTGAACAAAACCCTTCCTCTTATTGGTTGAAATGTATGGGTCCCACCACAAAATGATATCATGTTTATTACAAAGTGATATCTACAATACACTTTTTGATAAGCATGACATCACTTTGTGATGGGACCCATACTAATTCAACTAATATGAGGGAGGGTTTTGTTCACCCTCTTTTAGAAAGGGTGAACAAAATTGCTCTCTGCTCACTCCCCAAAGGTGGATAGTACTTATCATCGCGCTAGATTACACAACTGATTCCATTAAACAAAAAACACCCACCATGAAAGAGCTTGTGCCTTCCCCACTTTGCTACTATTGGATTACTAATGGACACCACTATCACCACTTTCTGTACTTATATCTCTCTCTTTATACAGGTACGGAGTCCAGATTTTACCTTTTTGATGGCAAAAATATATACTCCTTCCGTCCCTTTTTAAATGATCCGCTTGGGAAACGTGTATTTTTGTGGACGTTAAAAAAGGCACCTCCGTAGAACATTTTTAATTTTTTTTTCCACCAAATTAAAGTACTCAATGAGCACTTTAATTTGGTATAAAAAAATTTAAAAATTATATAGAGAAATAAGTTTTTTAGGGGTTTGAAATTGCACATATTCCCGTATGGATTACTTAAAAAAGGACGGAGGGAGTAGTGAATTAGAGGCTGAAAGTTTTCAAAAAATCTAGTGGTAGCGAATCTATATAATTCTGAGGTAAATTTTCTTTCTTCTATATAATAATTATATTTTTCAATAACCTTGTGGTGACGGCCGTTAATTGTCCCAGCTCCATCCTTGTCTTTATATATCCTTCAAGAGGAGTGTGTCTCCCACAAGCAACCACCATTTTCATCTTAGCTCACAAGCTTTTCTCTCTGTTTTTTTCACTCATGGCTGCCTCAAATGATGTCCATATTATAACTCTTCCCAAGAATGAAACTGACCAAGATTGCCAAATAACTGATTACTCTCAAAGGGGACAATGGCTTCGAGCCGCTGTGCTCGGCGCCAACGATGGGTTGGTGTCGATTGCATCCCTAATGATGGGAGTTGGGGCTGTCAAAACCGACGTTAAAGCCATGATCCTCATCGGGTTCGCAGGACTAGTAGCCGGGGCTTCCAGTATGGCCATTGGAGAGTTTGTCTCCGTCTACTCCCAGCTGGACATAGAGGTAGCTCAAATGAAGCGAGAGAATGACGGAGGCGAAGAGGAGAGAGAGACAGAACAGCTGCCGAATCCAGTGCAGGCGGCTTCGGCTTCAGCCCTTGCCTTTATAGTAGGGGCAATTGTGCCACTGCTTGCAGCTTCTTTCATTGGAAACCATAAGGTGAGGCTAGGTGTGGTGGCGGCGGCAGTGACCGTGGCGTTGGCAGTGTTTGGAAGTGTCGGAGCGGTGTTGGGGAAGACATCTGTGGTGAGGTCTGGTGCTAGAGTGGTGGTTGGAGGGTGGATGGCCATGGCCATCACTTTTGGACTCACCAGGTTGATTGGCTCAAATGGACTGCAAATGTGATCCCTTACTTTTTTCCGGTTTTCGTGCCGTTTTTGTTCATGTTGGTGTCTGGAATGGAGGATGAAGATGTCCAAGCTATCCCAAATTGTAAATTGTCATGGCATTAGTAAATAATGCACTTCTTTTTTTTTAAATCAGGAACGACTGAAGCAAACCAATAAGTCTGTATTGCCTTCGGGCTTTTGCATACGGGATGTTGTAATGACATTTACCTTTTGTTCAATAAAGAAGAAGCAAACAAATAAAGACAGCAAAAAAAAAAAAAGCTATTACTAATAAATCAACAGAGCTGTGGGAATTCACGATCATCGGAATTATTGATGGGATCAAATCGATCGAGAAAACATTTATGTATGAAAAACTTCATAACACGGAATAAGTGCTTCAAATAGTCGGACATGTTCTGTCTATTTACGTCATTACGTGCAAGGAAATACGACGAAAATATGCACATGATTTGTTTAGGTGAAGAACATAGCTTACTGTGACGAACACAATAGTTTGCAGAGTTGTCAAATGGGTTCCTTTAGGTTCGTGACCCCCGTAGTGACTTCAATTGTGGATCCTTTACAATTTATATTTGGGATCAGAACCGTATAATTTATCGGTAATGTTGAGCAGATCATTCATGTAAAAAATCAAATTAATTGGATATTGGTAGCTATATGTTCGGATACTATATATTTATATGGATGGCTAATATCATTTGCATAATACACTATATGACAAATTTGTCTCAATTGTGTGTCTATCAATCTCAGTTGATCATAAGTTTTTGTTGCATAGTTGATCATAAGTTTTTGTTGCATAATGTGCTCAACATTCCTGAAAAAATGAACAGTTCCGATCCCAAATAAAAATTTCAGAAGATCCACAATTGAGATCACTACGACTACGAGGATGTAGTTACTTGGCTCATTACGGGAACCCCAAGTCGCCGGTTCCATTTACTTAATTGTGTGGTGCCGTGCCATTTTTTAATTGTGCCGCCACATCTCCAACCGAGTTTCGTAGAAAAAAAAAATTTTGTTTAACTACTCCCTCCATCCCTTTTATAATGTGTAGTTTTCCATTTTGGGCTGTCTCTTAATATGTGAGTGTGTGTTTTGAAAAGTTAATGGGTAAAAATTTGTGCAATTATCATTTTGCCCTTTTGAAAAATTAATGGGTATATAGTTAATGGGTAAAGTGGAGGATAATTTTGGAAAGTGGTGGTAAAAGTTGATGTGGAAAGTATAAAGTGAAGATAAAGTTGATGTGAAAGGTGTAATGGTGATGTTTTTTTAATAAGTTGAATTTAGAAAGCAACACATTTAAAAAGGGACAGATGTAGTATATCTTCTATTCTCATCTATACGATTTAAAACAAATATTTGTTAAATAGTTTTTTTATGTAGTACTAATTTTATTAAATCAGCGGTATTTATGTAGTAGTACTAATTTTAATTTTATATGATTAATGACGTAGCGAGTCAATTTATTTAATAGAATCAAAATTTAATTTTTTTTTGGTTACATTGAAAAATAAAATTTGTTGTGTTGTGCCCAGCCCGTTTAAAATTGTGTCCGTGCGGTGCCTTGTCATGTCACATTTAAACGTATCGTGTTGTGTGCTTTTGTCAGCCTAGGCAGTTTGACACGAAGTTCGCACAACATAATGTTCCTTCTCATTGGGAATTACAGTTAAAGATACTGTAGTATCAACCTACCCAATCACCAGTGAACAGTGTTTGACATGTAATGGACAATATTGCACAAA
The DNA here is from genome assembly GCA_036023075.1 of Gaultheria prostrata. Taxonomy (NCBI): domain Eukaryota; kingdom Viridiplantae; phylum Streptophyta; class Magnoliopsida; order Ericales; family Ericaceae; genus Gaultheria; species Gaultheria prostrata. The sequence goes on along the minus strand of JAXBDA010000014.1, from coordinate 169,287 downwards.
CTAATTGTGTTCATAGACTTCCTCACTTGTGTATACATATATCCGTCCAGATACATAGGGACAATAAACATAGATAAACAGCACAACTCCAGCAATAAATTGGAAGACCATGACAAGTTACGAACCAAGTATTTATATCTCGAGAGAGAGAGATGAGGGGTATTGTGGGCAGTACACATCTAAAATACCATGTATATGGAATATTTATTTTGCTTGTCATGACTTGGTGATTTCCAAAAAATACACTAGCAAAACGTAATTTTTTGCCCCTGATACCACTATCCGGTAATTCTCCCTAAATTGACCAATACCCAACTTCCACCACTGAAAAAGATGGGTGATTGCTATCATCTCACACCACAGTAGAGAACTTGAAATTTTTTGTGCCTTGACACAAGAATGTGTGGCAGTGGATAAGTTTGAAATTAGAGTAACTTGAAGCAAACATCATAGTTTAATTCGAACGTGTGGTTGCTAATGTGCACAGGCTATACGGCAGCTGTTGTGCACAATCACAGCCGTCCACAAGTGTTTTTCACAGTTCGGATTGAAAACAAACTGTTCGCGCGAACAGTTCTCCTCTGTTGTTTGAAATCTAGGTCGTCCATCGAAGCAACGGATGGTCCGGATTGTGCACAGCAGCAACCCCGCGTCCGTTTAATTCCCACAGTTAATAATACAGATAAGAATAAAATAGCTGGCTTAACAACAGGAAGGCGGCCGTGAAATAAAATTAAAAACAATCCATTAGACTGCCAACCTGAAACAGATTGATGCATCAAGGTGCATAACAAAGCTTTCAGTACACAGATGAGCATATAGAAATAACTAGGAAAGAACTGGGAACATACAAACGTACCCAGAAAAACAAAGTCACACAAAAGAAACTGTGTCGAAGTAGTCACATATACCATAGGCAAAACATAACATGATCCCCAACCTTCTTGGCTGAATCCAAAAAATGGAAGTCGACAGTGATGCCGATGGCATTGAGCGCCGTTACGAAATCACAAACGAAAAGAGAGAAACAATTTAACTCCCAACATTAAGCATAGTAACTGTTGAATCACAAGACAGGGAGTCAGATGTTTCAATAACCTTTGTGCAAGTGCTTTCCTCATTTGATTCCAGAGAACGTAGAAAAGCAACAAAAAGAAAATTTCAAAAGCCAGCCTTTGGAACAAGTACTAGTGCAAGACTAAAACTAAACCACTCAGGGTTCAAAAAAGGGGAACATCTATCCATAATGGAAAAGCAAGAATACCATGAACATAAATGGGCCATGTTAAGTGCATCAGAATTCAACAACTTATGGTGAACAGAATGAACATGCAATAAGCTAGATTTAGCTAGATTTTAAAAGACGGGGGAAAGAAAAGCCAAGCAGATGAGCGAACAAAATCTTGCTACAACGAAAAGCACATGGATATGTTCAAATATGTGAAAAGCTAAGAAATGGAAAAGAGAGATAATAATTGCCTCCCAAAATTATCCTTATACCATCCAAAGAATCATGTTCCTTCAAAGACACTACAAGACTTGCTAAAGAAGCAGTTGACTACCAACAAATAATTATCCTGGAGGGAAAAGGGACCAGATAATAGGGACCACAAGTAGACACATGAACAAGCAGACCAACCCGAACTCTAGGAGTCATCTGGATCTCAGCGTTTAAAACCAAGCATCACAAGCGGAGAACAAAAAGAACCGTCTCCCCAAGAGCAATTTGACAAAGAGAAGAGGACGACCATAACTAAATACTCGACATTGGTTGCTGCTCTTCGTAGTTATAAGAAGAATGGAACTGTCCCATCACTGCACCTTCCATAAGAGTGGAGAGGCTAAAGGTGCAATACTGGAGAATGGATTGTTGCTGCCCGAAAAATCTCATTTTTACAATGCACAAACGTATCCAATTAGCAACAAAGAACCCAATCACGTATCCAAAAAGACCACAATTAGCCAAGTAGCCTGCCAAAAGTTTAAAAATATTAATATTGCCTGAAAAACTTGCAACATGTAATCATATAAGTTTTCAACATATATAAAAAAGAGGTTTGGATATGAATCAAAAGGAACCAAGTAAATTACCCGGATAACTCTACTATATTTGTTAAGAAACGTTGTTTAGAAGAACAGGGAAAGCGGATTAAACTTTTAAGACTCTAACCCAATTGGAAATAAGCAGTCATCCGATCATGGAACCCCAACAAACTTCTCGCCACTGGCCCTAAGATCCGTTTAAACATAGAACCTTCCAGCTATGCAACGGCCAATTCAAGTAATCATTACGAACCCAGCAGCAACAATGACATTTGTAATTGCAAATTCAAGAAAGCAGAAGTCCAGCAGCAATATTGGCATTTTAAAGTGTAAAACCAGATTCGAACATGTCAAGCAAGCATAAGATCCCAGAAGATCAAGGTATCGAACATTTAACGGACACAGAATAGTAGGGTATCGGTGCCAAGATCCACACTTTCAAAAGATTGATCAACTACATAGTTCTTCAAGCCAAACATCAAGAAGTGACCACCGGGAAGATGAAGTTCCAACACTTGCATCCAGCAGTCTTGGGTCCTCCAGTTCTTCAGCTGCAAGACAACACAAACGTTGATCCAAAAATACCACAACTGCTAGAACAATTTGAATAGCTAAGTGAATGTTGTATACCGTAATTTTGAGGAATCATTTCATCAAGATCTGAAACCTCCTGAACTCCGGCGTTCATATGGGCCAGAACGGTCACGACTATATCGATCCCCTCCCCCACCACCAGAATCTCGACTACGTCCCCCTGAACGGTCACCATTCCTATCAGGACCATAACGTCCTCCTCCACCTCCACCTCCACCTCCACCTCCACCATACCTATCATCCCTGCCTCCATATCTGTCTCCTCTGCCACCTTCACCAGGACATTCCCTAGCAAAATGACCTGGCTTGCCACACTTAAAGCACTCTCCACCACCAGATCCGCGACCACCTCCATAGTCACGGTCACGACCGCGGTCCCGACCACGGTCACGGTCGCCATCACGATCTCTGCCGGATCCTTGGTTAGGCTGAGCTTTCTCCACGGTTATAGTGCGCCCATCTAGTTCCATCCCATTCATTTCTTCAATGGCATCTTCCATTGCATTCTTCTCATCAAAGGTGACAAACCCAAATCCACGAGAACGTCCAGAGAACTTATCAACAGCAACCTATGACAGAACACGTAAACCATAACAATTTCAATACCATCTAATAACCTGGAAATCACATTGAATAATTAGGCAAATTCTATGTTTAAGTATTTCAGGCTCGATGATGTGGGGGGTGGGGGAAATGTGGAACTGACATTTTCTAGAAAAACAAGTAGCGGAAATGTTGGACGAAAGATTCTTCTACCAACCAAAATTAGTTCATTCCAGCATACTTGACTAATTGAACAGAAAATGAAAGAATGAAAGAGTGAAACTGTAATATAACAAAGACGTAACAGTAACACATAAAGAAACTAAAATGAAGTACAGATTTACAAGCCCTAAAATATACCGTATACTATATTTCCTCAGTCCCTTCTGATCGACATGGATACTATGAAATACTACCAGTAACACTTGTAACCATTTGTCCTACTAATAATTGAGATATCGCTAGTGTCGAGAGTTCCCGTCTTAAGAATTTTCCTCAAGAGTCAAAGCACTACCCCAAGCAATTGAGAAACAAGGATTAGTTTTGTTGGGTTTGGTAAGTTTTGCAGATCTGGACACATTCATAGAGCTGCTACAGTGTACCTCCATTTTCTTTTCAAGCATTGATTTTCTTTCAAATTTATTATAGCAGATAAATACTCTATCTAATTTGTGTGATCAATAGATAACCAAGGCGTGTGTAGCACACCAGCAACAGGTTTACTTGTTGCTTGATGAAACGTTTTAATAAGATACTTCTTGCTCTACTCTATGAACTTGTTCTTCAAGCTATGCGAGACAACTCATGGTCCAAGACGAGTTGGGTATCGGAGTGTTAAGAATGGTGTCATTGCTACGCATCACTTTCTCAAGTTAATTTTAACCCTAGGTAGGGGAGAAGTGTGTTGCAAACAGTGCAGGACGGAAACACCGTCGCTATACGTAACCCTTTACTTTAGTATTGCCTCAAGCACTGTGTGTGTATCTAACACCACACCTTAGCTTCCGCAAACCAAAAGGGGTGAACCCTTTCAGAAGTAACCAAGAATAGAGGGAGGTTGTAGCTTTCCTTGGTACATGATTAGAGACCATTAGAACAAAAGACTGAAGTGAGTTTAACAAAACAACAGGAGAAGAAAAGGAAAAGCTCTTAGTAAACAATCAAAAATAGTATATTATATCCTCAGAGAAGCACAGTGTCGATGAACATGAACATGAACATGTATTACCTTTGCCTCTACAAGATGGCCAAACTTGTCAAATGCAGCTTTCAGACCTCTATCAGATGTTGACCACGAGAGGCCACCAATGAAGCAGCGGTACTCCAGTTCTTCTGACATATTTTCAACTTGTTCCAAAAGGAAAAATATCAAGCAAGAAGCAGTATGTAATAAACTTCTATCAGTGGCTGCACTACTGATTGGTGCATGAGTGGAAGGAAAAGGGAAACACATGTCTGTATTTAGAAGTACATGCCAAATTACTTCTAGAAAGGCAACCCATGGTGTAATGGAATCCAACAAAAAAATGAAGTTATCACATAACCATTTTAAACATTTTTCTTATGTCCCAAGTGGGAAAAAAATTATGATAATAACAGATGATTAACCTCAAAATGAATTATCTATAGTCCACAGCAAGGTCAGCCATAATTAAAAAACAATTTATCCTATGAAGAAGAAAATCAACAAGTTAAATTAACTGACAACATAGTTCAAAAACAATATATTGCATAAGAAGCAAATAAAATCATCAATGCATTGAATGAAGTCGTGAATGAACATCCGTAAGAAGAGTAATACACGAGAAAATATCCCAACTTACCAAGTCCATAGAGTTTCTGCAGCATCTAAAACCAGCCAAAGTTATAATTTGAACTCCATTAATAATTGGATTGATACATGTTCCTTAATACTTATTTATCCTTTTCTCATAGGTCACATGTAAGACAAATTGCTCAAATCTCAATACATTTAGATGTATAAACCCACCATCATTTGCAATTCAGAAAAAGTGGTGATAACAAATGCTATAGAACGAATACAACTGTCACTTCATCATGGTAACCTCAACTTGATTCTGCTAGAAGCCTAGAAACACTAGTTAATAATATTTACCCTCACAAATTTTTGCAAGTCCTGCACAATACACAAGGCGGTAAATATTCCTTAGCCTGACTTATATCTGCATCCTTGCACTTAACCCATACTTTTTCATCAAATAAAATCAACACCAACCCATCATCCTATTACTGCACACGCACATGTGTGTGCCGAGAAATTTAAAAATAAAAAATAAATTCCATAAAAACAAAGTCTTTCGTAACAAATTTCATAAAAACAAAGTATTTCGCAACAAATTTCATGAAAACAAAAGTCTTTCGTAACAAATTTCGCAAGTAATTTAGTCCCTAATATCCCTGAATTACCTACCCAAAAAACAAAATAAGCAACCACAATTAAGGTCAACGCGCGATCCACATATATTCAGATCTGAAGCTTGCATTCGAAAGCGAAAACAGATGCTCGTAACATAAAATCAGCTAAAAATACATCAAATACCCATAACAAGTATGGATCTAATCACACCAAAGCATCCAAGAAGAAATAGTAATCGCGCAAAGCAGATGGAAGTACTACCAAACAATTTTCCCATATTTTACACAAAAGGAAAACTAATTAACAGCAGACAGAGAGGTCAAAAGAGAGCAAGAATTGAAAAGGTACCTGCTGAGAATTCAGAATTAGGTCAGACGGGAGGTAGTACAAGCTCCTGGGTACTTTGCGTCACTAGAAGAAACGAACCCTAATGTATTTATATACTGACACAGGGATATGTGTGAGATTAGTGCGAATATTAGTGGAGGAAAAGTGAAAAATGTTAAAGTTGTCGAATACGCAGACGGCCCAGTTTGGTCCTTATAAAAACATCAATATGGTCCCCAGATAATTGAAATTTGCTGAATGTGGTTCAATTGGTAATTTTGGAACGGAAAAAAAGAAAAAAATTGGTAATTGCCCTCTGTGTCCCAGAACTTGCCTAGTAAAAGAATGCTACCAAAACGTTGAGATACTTTTTGACACTCACTTTTAAAGTTGAGTATATTTTTATTCCAATGCTTTTTAACATTTACTTTTAATGTTTTCAAACATATTACCAATGGTAATTTTAATTTCGTTAAAAGACTGTCATGTATGCGAGCTCTATGAAATGAAAAAAATAGGTTTTTCAAGATGTTTATTTATATACTCCGCACTCCAATAACTTGTAAAACAAATTATGTATTTTACCTCCCATTCATTGAACTTCATACATTCATACCAAAATCACACGTAGTAGTTAATTATACTTATAGAGTTAAACTTTTTCCTTTCGCCTATATAGTGCATTGGATATTGCTAGGAAATAAAAATAGTATGCATGAACATAAAAATTGTAATTGAGATCTATTATATCATAACAAATGGACTGGCTAGCGCGAAACTCTAATGAAAATATAACAGACCTATCTAATACACAATAATATTTCAAGATTAAATAGTCAGGCCAAAAGAAAAAGATTAATATATGACTTTTGGACACCCAAATGTTTTTTTTTTTTCTCTTACACCCATGTCCATGGATATAGTAGACCTTGCAAATTTGATCATGCACCTCTCATCGGCTCACAAGATGCATTTCCGTCACTTTTTGTAATGCATGTTAAGAAAAGGGCTGCATTGAAATCCTATTCACAGTCCAAGGATAAAATTAGTAACGTATGTTTTGTTTGGACCTTATAAAAAAGAAAAAGAAAAAAAAAAAGGTTTCTCTCCTATTATTTTGTTTGTAGAGAAAGAGAGAGAGAAAACTACTCTTTTGTTTGGAGAGAAAGAGAGTAGAAAATGACAAATTAAAGTTTTCTCTCACTTTCCTCGGGTTCTATATTCTAATTTCCAAACATAGCCCTGGGAAAATGGGAAATGGCCAAAGAGGAAATAATTTGAAGAGTTTTTTTTTTTTCAAACATCCCTCAAACCATACACCATTTGTTTACTTAGTCCTCAAACTATCAATTTTATTTACTTCGCCCTTAAACTATCACATTGCATTTTATGTCGTCTCAAACTAACGGACTTGGATGGAAAGTTAACCACTTGGGCAGCAAATGCCCTTTTTCCACCCCATCTAAGATTACAAAGGTCATTCCACTTGATTTCCCTCATATTTGGGCATATGCAAAGTTCAACTTTTCCTCATCTGACTATCCTTCGACCGGTTTCAATCAACTTTATTCCATAGAATTGTCGTTGAAGTTTTTTCTCAAGTATATTTGCCTATTCTTACTGCCCTTGATATTCACCTGAATTTCTCTATGTTTTCATTTACTATCATAAACAGCTACCAAAGCCAAATCTTGCCCTATGTTATCCAAGAATGCTAATACTCTAATGAATTGTGTTATGCTACACATGTTTCAAAAAGAAGAATTTTAACAATCCAAAGTGTTCTAATTAAGAACCTAAAGAGTAAAGAGAACAATGCTGACTTCTTTAATGGATCCAGTAATTTCAATCGATCAATTTTATATACATTCTAACGAAAGGCCATTGAATTACATATTTGATTCTTTTTCGTACATAAATTACATATTTGATGCATGCACTCTCGTAAAAGCCTTAGCTAGTCCCTCCTCCCAAGGTTAATTTTTACGAGTTCAATGTTTTCACATAATTTTTAGATCAAGGCTTTCAAAGGGTTTTTGATGAGATTGTTTTCGATTGATGGTCTATTTGTCCATAATGGTCTGAGAAAAATACTGCAATTGAAAATCTCCGCCTTTGGTACCCTTAGATAGGGTGGAAAATGGACATGTGTTGTCCATGTCGTTAACTTTTCTTCCAAGTCCGATCTAAAACGTGTGATAGTTTAAGGACGAAGTAAGCAAAATTGATAGTTTGAGGACCAAGTAAACAAATGGTGTATAATTTGAGGGATATTTTGCAAAAAAAAACTCTAATTTGAAAGGTCAAAGGCATACTTCTGGTAATAAATTTTATTTTTTTAGGCTAAAAGTAACGAACTTTTTACGAGATATTTAACGAAGGAAAATAAAAAAACTCCGACCAGTAAAACCCTCCTCCATTGACGGGTTAAGGGTTCTGGGTTTTGCCTCGCCGTCATCTATCCGCGCCGCCGCCATCCGGTGGCAGATATATCTCCTCAAGTTCTAATCTATACCTTGAATATATCAGTGCTATCGAATTTGTTCACCCTTTGGGGGAAAAAGGCAAAAGACGAAATCACAAGACAGAGGAAGGAATTATGTGGTACCTATGCGTGTTCTACCACAGATTGTTAGATTACCGAAAACCCGAAGTGGAATCGCTCGCTGAGCTCTTCGGTGCATTCAGTAACAGTGAGAGTGAGAGTGACAGAGAAAATGGGAACCCAGAAAAAATTGGACTGCAATGGAGGCTGCCTCAGCACCACCACCCAGATTCTCCGTTTCACTTTGTTAATCTCCCTTCGGATGACATCGCTCGTAAAATCGCCAACCGAAGTGAGTTGTACCCATTTCTTAGTTTTATTGTTTTCCTTATTGGATGTTTTATGGTAGGTTATCATTCTTTTACAGTGGTACGGATATTATGTATTTTTTCGTTTGATTGTTGAGGAACCATAGGAAATTAGAAGGGTAAGTGAAAGAAATGAGCTTGGAGCCTTGGGTTATCTTTTCACAGTGCATAGTTTGCGATCTCTTAAAAGCTAAGGTAAATGAAGAAGATAAAATTGGCAACCGAAGTGAGTCCTACCCATATTTTATTTTTATTTTTATTCCTTTTTGGATGTTGTATGGTGGATTATTGTTGTGTTGATTGTTTTAAAAATGGTTTGGAGATTCTTGTATCTTTCTTTACAAGGGTCAGTAAAAGAAATGAGCTTGGAGCCTTGGGCTTTCTTTTTGCATTGCATGGTTTGTGATGAATTAAAAGCTAAGGTAAATGAAGAAGATAAATCTCCAATTCTGGCTGTTAGCTTGAATTTGTTGCAGTTTACTAATGTATTGGTTGGTCACCATTTGGAAATTGGTGGCTCGCTTTGTAGTTGTTTGACGGTTGAGCTCGGTGGGTGAGGGTTCTGACCTTTTGAAGAATTCGTGTAAGATTCAACCAGGACGGATGCTTGATCAATTCTTTCGATAGCAAAACCCTAACCATGCCCTAACAATGTTTAGCAACATCTTCACCCTCTCTTGCAACCCTGTTTTCAAGCCACGGTTAGGTGTTAGATCTTCAAGGTCGATGGCAAGTGACAACTACTCATACGTTTTCAAGGCTCCTTCAAAGAACGGCAAGAAACACGTTTGACGGTTGAGTTCAGTGGGTGAGGGGGGTGAAGATGTTGCAAAACATTGTTAGGGTATGGTTAGGGTCTTGCATACGAAAGAATCGATCAAGCATCTGTCCTGGTTGAATATTATAGGAATTCTTCGACAGGTTAGAACCCTCACCCAATGAGCTCAACCGTCAAACAATGTGTTACGATATTATCCATTTTGTTAGCCTTCTTATGCGCCTCTTAATCATGGTTGTGGCAGAATGTTGGAAAAGTTTTTGATTGTTTGGGGTTCCACATTGGAATATATGCCGAACTGTTGTCTCCTTATTGAAGTTTAACACCTCTTGTTCTAGGAGATAACTGATAAATGAAGTTTTTTGAGACCAAAGAGTTCAGCTGTCATTTTTATTTTTTATTTTTGGTTTGCTGTGGCCTGTTTAACTTTCCATTCATTGCCGATTGATAGGCAACTTTTTGACATGATATATTTAACTTCTGGACCACTAGTAAATTCACTTATACGTATTTGTACGTTTTTTTCTACTTCAGAATTTGCTTGACGTGTATGTAGTGTATAGCGTGCAACGTTTATCCAATTTGCAGATATGATGGATGTACTTTTTTGGGGAATAATGCAATACATATCATTTTCCTTTGCATCGATTCAATTTCGTTGAAACTTTAGTAACACCCATATCCTGGAGTTTCAAGTTTATAAGAAGTGAAAACTAAAACTGAAGTAGAATCTAGGAGATCTTTATGCCATGGAACTTGTACGGCAATCTCACAAGAATGTTTCTTTCTAGTTATTTGGCAAATTCCCATTGCATGCTTTCTGACTTTAGACGTTAGGTATACTTGTGAAGGGAATTTATGAACTTTGGGGAGAAGGACATACTTATGAGGAGTTGGAAGAGGCTATAAAAGCATATCCAGATGAGCGGAAGTTGCCATACTTGACTTCTGACAGCACATTCAAGATTACTGTTGATAGCTTCGGGAAGGTTATGAGCTTAGAGGAACAGAAGGAACGCATTCAGAGTTTCTCATACATTCCTTTCAAGGTTTGGTTCCTTGTTTGAGTTTTCCTTTGGTTTGAAGTTTGAACTTTGGAGGAGGCTCAATAGCTGTGAAACTAGGCTAAATTCACTCTAGGACCTGCATTCTAGCTGAACATGCACGAGTGTTCTGACTTTTGACACCTGCTCTGCTTTCTGTTGAAAAATGAGGTGGAGAACTAGTTACATTTGGTCTTGTTCAGCCTCTTGCCTCCTCTGTTATGTGCATTTGCTTGAAGTTTTGCTTACAATCGAGGTAGTAGGAACCAGGAAAGTCTTTTAAGCAAGACATCTTGTGTGTTGCGTCTTCTAAAAGAAAAAACCGAAATTATGTATTGCACTAAAAAACACATCACCATTCGCCACAGACATATATATTGGTAATGATGCTGATTGCTGAATAACTTGTAGAGAATCTAGAGATATTAACATTTTAATAGCTTACGACCAAATAGCATGTTGGTAGTGTGAATGGTGATGCGAAAGGATTAATCTAACAAAAAGTATTGTGGGTGTGTAATGATGCTATTATCTGTTGACATCTTTTTTGATGTATGGATTTACATTTTGACTTATGCGGATAGCTAAAAAAGACCTTGATACTGATGCATCGTCAAAGTGTTAAGAAAACATTTGAACGGTATATGAAACGATAAAATCAAGGATATGTACTTTACTCTCGTTGGTTTACTTACCACAAGGTTCTGTTTTCCAATTATTGGCTGTTTAGGATTCAAACTCCCGCTTTTTCCCAAATTATGTTTTTTCTTTTAGTTTAAGAAATGATCGTATTCATCAATTTTGATGTACCTGATGATCATCAAGTCTGCACATGGCGAGATGGGCTGAAATAAACAATTCCTAATATTTTACTCAGCAGATCAGCTTAAGGGAAATTTATATAGGTACATGAAAGGGTATTATATTTGGCTTCTAAACATTTCGATGGCAAAGTGTTTGGGATGTGTGGCAGATCTTAGGGTTATTAGTTGCCACGCAACGAAAATCGGAGAAGGGCTAAAGTTTGTTGTCATGTACAATAAGCCAATAACTCTGATGAAGTTTCTTTCATTGTTGCTGACCTTTTTAATAGCATACATGTTTTCTTCATCCTTTCTTAATTTTTGGTCTCTTTCCCGCTGTTTGCTTTGATTATGGTTCTTTGCACCATCACTTGCTTTTTTTGTTTCTTCAGCATTCTTATATGCAACCTCATGGTTAAACTGCCTTTTCTGCTAAGAATTTCTTTCATCGATTTTAAGATGAAGTTTCAAAGCACACATGAGTACATGAAATAATTTTTCCTTTACAAGTAACATTAGTCAACCTTCAAGAACTTTTGATTTTATTGCATTCTTGTTGGTTGAAACATAGTCATTTTTTGTCAGGGTCGAGTTAATTTAAGAAATCCAGATCACAAGTTCTGGGTACTGGAAACTGATGACTATGGCAGTAATAATGGGCTTCCACCCGTTGTCCGAAAGGGATTATTTTTTGGACGAGAGGTGGGAACTGCTGATAGAAAGCTCTTGCCAACCTATCAGTTGAAAAGTCGTACGTATCTTGGTCCCACTGCAATGGACGCGGAAATGGCTTTTCTGATGGCTAACCAAGCATTGGCTGCACCAGGAAAACTTGTGTACGATCCTTTTGTCGGCACTGGGAGTATTCTTGTTGCTGCAGCTCATTTTGGAGCAATGACCATGGTTTGCATTTTTTTCCCTCTGCCGTTGAAACTCTTAGTATGTATATATTCTACACCCGGTTCTGCTACTGGAAAACTTGTACTACGATTATATGCATTTTAGTTTCTAATTTCTATCATATCAACTAATGTAAATGATTCAGGGTGCAGACATCGACATTAGAGTAGTACGGGATGGCCGTGGTCCTAACTGTAACGTTTGGAGCAATTTCAAACAGGTGAATTCTCTACATTCAATTTGATCTCTTTTTGTGGTGGTCTGCAAGTGATGTGGCTGTTGAATTGTTTGGTAAATTAGTATTGTATTCGAGAACTGCCCATTCATATGTTATCTCTTGTGCAAGCTGCACTGAACTATGTTTTCTGTCCATTCTATTATGCAGTATGGATTACCAATGCCGCTTGGTCTGTTAAGGGCAGACAATAACCTTCCTCCTTGGCGTCCTGGGTTAAAAGAGGTAAGGTCTTGCTCGTTGCAATTGTTATATTGGAAAATTTTGTTCACATGACATATCTGCAGCAAATTTTTTTTATTTTTTTTTTTGCATTCTGGGAAAGTTTCTTCTTTCTTTTGAAAAACTCCACTGGCTCCCTTGAACTTCGGTTTTAGAATCCTGTTTAGTCGTGTAGCTTCAATCTATATAACTGCGTCCGGTTTTTTATTGTTTTCTATGAACAACCACATCTTGAGACTTTCAACATCATTTTCATGGGTGTAGGAATTGGCGCTGAATTAAGCTAGTGCCTTGAAAGGAGTTTGTCATGTGCCCTATAGTTTCATGGGTAAACACTGAATTAAGCTAGTGCCTTGAAAGGAGTTTGTCGTGATCAAGGCTCCATATGTGCCCTAGACATATAGTTCCATGGGTAAAGTTAGTGTTTATAATCGAGATCATTATTATCAGACACTTGACGAGAGAAAACATCCTTTGTGGTGTTATCTGCCTAGTACCATCTCACTGCTTTGTTAGTTATATCTTGTTTCAAATCATGTCATTTCTTCTTCTTATTGGTAGTTATTTTGCCCCGGCTTGTGATTTGGATTTGAGCCCTTTTATCATTTCATGGAAGGTGTTTGATGCCATAATTTGTGACCCGCCTTACGGAGTCCGTGCTGGGGGCCGCAAATCTGGTGGTCGGAAACTGCTGAAAGGGGTTGTGGGTCCCTACACTGTTCCCGATGACAAGAGAACAGACCACATTCCCTCAACTGCTGGTTACTGCTTAGCTGAATGTGTCCACGATTTGCTTGACCGAGCTGCTCAAATGCTCGTGATGGGCGGGCGCCTCGTGTTCTTCTACCCTGTACTGAGAGAAGATGATACGATCGATACTAACTTCCCAGAACACCCTTGCTTTAAATTGGTTGCTGCTTGTGAACAGATCCTGAGCTTGCGTTACAGCCGTGTACTACTCACCATGTTGAAGATTGGGCCCTACACTGAGGAAATTGCTGAGTCAGCACGAATCCAACATTTGGATTTTAAGGAGAATCATCTGAAATGGTTAGAAGATGGAAATCTTCGTTCTGCTGTTTTCAGCCCTGTTGATTCTCAACCGGGTGGAGAAGGTTATTCTAAATTAGGTAAGGACTCGAAGCCTAAATATAGAGGGAAATACGTGTAGTTCTAATGCTCAAAAGCGTTGTATTTCTGTTGTTTAGATTCAACACGAGATATCATCGTCATGTTTTTAGTATTGTTAATCATGTGCCGTCACTGGCTATTTAGGTTTTAGATTAACCTGCACTCGCGTATTTTACCATGGTCGACGGTCTGAAACTCTTTATTGTTTGTGAGAGATATAGAGAGGGAGGGAGGGAGGGAGAGGGTGGGCTGAGGTTTCTTGATTCCTAGCTAAGAACAAAGCCTAATCCCTAGTTTTGAAGTTTTACAGGTAGTTCTATCGGTTCTGTTTTTCTGGTATGCTTTCCATTAGTAATTGAAAATTCTTCCAAGAACTACAAAGAAAGAAACGAGTTGGAATGAGCTTCCTTGTTAAGTGTGGAGGAAAGAAGGGATCAAATGATCGGAAAACTTTGTCCCTTAAGTGAGAAATTTGCTTAAGTCAGTTTTTAAGTCGATGAATTATGAGAGAATGATTTGTCTCGTAAATTGCTTTTAAGCCAGGAATTGGAAGAAATGAGTCTAATTTATTTCCTTACCCTCTTATCTTGGTGCATTCCTTTTCATATTTCTTGACAATTGTTTGACAAATTTGTGTGCCAAACACAACCTAAATTTTAAAAGACGTCTAAAGAACTTGAAATCTCTTATTGACAGTATCTTTTCCACTCCCATTTTATTCTTCTTTTTTCTTGCGACTAGGTCTTGAATCGGATTTTTTGGGCTAAAATCTTAGGCCTTAGGATAGGGCTAATCGGGAAGCCCTACTCATAGGGATCGGGTGAGGCCTAGGGATGGACTAACATCGATCCCTGGTTGGGCTAAATTTCATCGGGCTCGGCCGGGCTTCAAGCCACTTGTCCAAATTTACACACCTAATTTCCCTCTGCTAAACTCAAACTCATAGAGCAGTTCCGCAATTGAGAGAGAACATAGATACAACTCGTAGGGGTAGATTTTGGAAAACAAAGAAAAATAATGATTTGTGGCGACTTTAGTAGAGAAAAAAGACAAAGGATGTTGAAAGCAGATTCATGAAAATGCTAGCTGTTGTTGGGTTGGGACTTGGAATTTGTCAGTTTGGGAGTCTGACTAGGTTCTTTTTGTTGTTATGCATACCAAAATAAAAGAACCCCAAGTATTTGTAAAAATTCGGGATACTAAAGAGATCGCGCCTCGAGCTTTAGCTCGGGACTTGTTTTGTGTTATTTCGAACACGAGATAACGTTCTGGCTTTTTGTACCTGAATACAATCACTGTACTTGCAAGAGATGAGCAGTATATCTTGGCAATCATCAAGCCGATATTGGAGTCCATGCTATGAGAGAGAGAGAGAGAGAGAGAGAGAGAGAGAGAGAGAGAGAGACAACATCAAGTGGTAACAAAAGGATCACCGGAGGCGGTTGCCTAGATGGCAAGTTGTGTGAGGGTGAAACTCCCTCCAGTGCACGGTCGGAAGTTCAAATTTTGCTTTCGGGTAGTAATTCTTGTGAATCAGATACTGTTTATTGGGCACCATCTGTCCAGCTTGCACTTTAGTAGAGCTGTGGTGATAGATTACTCTCTCTGTTTAGTGGCACGAAAATGATGAGAAAATCAACTTTCTCATAACTTTATGTGTTTTAATTACCAAGGTCACTGGTAACTGTTTATTCAAACTACGAAGCTCGTGTCTAGGCTATAAGGAGCGGTTTTTCATTGTTTTGATTTTCCATTCTTATTTTCATGATTTGTGTGCATCTCAACTAATCCCGGTGAAATAATTTCATCGCCCACTAGCGGCCCCGTTTGAAACCATCTCAAATTATTTGTCAAGACATTTAAACAAAGGAATCAAAGCTTGATAATAACAGGTAAGCTATAAATGAGTGAAATATAAACGTCTGGAACTCTTATTTCCATACGTAGGGAAAAAAAATCAAATAAAAACGGAAAAAAGATACAGATGTGCACGGTACGACACGAGTACGGTTTTAGACGAGCACGGCACGGAGTAGGCTAGACAAGGCACCGCATGACACGGGGCACGGCACAATAAATACTAATTTTAAATGTACCAAAAAAAAATATTGTTGAATTTTCTAGTTATATATTATACAGTACACTTTTTAATAAGTCAATACAAATATTTTGCGAATCTCAATACGCTGAAACTATCTTAACAATCGAGCCATTGATTTTGTTGTTCCTATTGATGAAATCAATCATGTAAAGTTTCTTCTCGATCAGGTTTAGAACGCTTATTGATCGGGACCTAATTTGTTTATTTTACTGTTACTTTTCGTTCAAATGTCTATCGATTAGCTATCGACTTAGTTTTTTTGTACGACTAATGAATTCCATAATATGTAAAAGATAGCCGGTTTCGATACGCTATTGCATTTGACCAGTACAGATTTTAAATAAATTTTTACCGGTGAGAGTTTATTTTAAAGAAACTGGAAACAAAGACGAACTATAGTTATATAAAACAAATTCCGACGGTACTCGGCTAGATTAAATGGAATTCGGCTAGATTATACCAAAAAAAAAAACTCGAAGAAACTCGGGGATGGGCTGGGATGACACGATTAAAAAATGGCACGGCACGATGCGGCACGATTAAGTAAACGGGCCGGCACGGCATAACACGATTAAGAAATGGCACGGCATGGCATGAAGCACAATTGATATGAAACTAAATGGGGCATGCCGGCATGGCACGGCCTGTTTGACACCCTTACAGATTTGTATGTCAGTTGGATTTTAGTAGAAAGAACCATTGTCTTATTCTTCCAAATTTGAAATTTTCAATGAGAATTTTATCAACTGATGTAACATAGACCTATTACGATTTTATATTTGATTATTCGAATCATTCATTTCATGTTCCTTGATGTGTAAATCCTGCAAGGCTGTAACCAAAAAAATGAGTCAAATTAAACATTGGTAAAAGAATCGGTCGAAACATATTTATTTTAAGAACGATGGGTTGTTAAAACGAATATACTCTAATAAGGTCCTATTCCACCAATTCAAAAAGTCAAAAGTCAGTTTTTTACGTTTTTCGAAATAAGTCATCTCTTCACAATACATCAAATAAAAAACCACAAAAAATCAATATTTTTTTCGAACTCTCACATAAAAAAGTCAAGTCAGCGGTACACCCCCTAATTCATTGCTCCTAAAACAAATATAGTTTATTCATCTTAGCCGTTGAAATAGATGGCTGAGATTAGAACACTAAAGTTATACTCTCTCTCTCTCTCTCTCTCTTCTCTCCATCTCACCAAATCACAAAATTACCGGCCCTTCAACCCCCATTGGAGACCACAGAAGCGGAGTCCTTAGTTTTTTAGAGGATCGATCAACGGCGTTATCAACTAAATGGGTCGGATTTTATGTCAAAATTTGTGTTAAAATTTGTGTCTCCGGAACCGGCCCCAAAATGAAACTAATTTAGTTTTTCTTTTGTGATGTTTCTGCTTTCCTTTCTTGCGTGTGAGTCTTTCTACGAATCTATTTTTGAGGAAGGGAAATTTTTTATTTGAATGTTTATGAATAGGGGTAAGTTTGTGTGAATATTGATTCCAAAAAAAAAAGAAACTGAGATGAGATACAGGTGGGTTATCCATGCCAATTAAGGCCCCCATTCCACTAACTCAAAAAGCTAAAAATTTACTTTTTATATTTTTCGAGATAGGTCATCCTCTCACAATACAACACATAAAAAATCACAAAAAATCAATGCATTTTTCGAGCTCTCACATAAAAAAGCCAAAAAACAAAAAAAAACCAAGTTAGCGGAATACCCCTAAAAGCGCCTTTAGGCAGGGTTATCCGCGAGTCACGCTGAATCATCACATGGATTGATGTTGACTAAAGTTGGATTTTCCTACACAATTCCTCTTGATTTGCAAATCATTTTTCACAAAAACAAAAAGAAAGAAAGAAAGAAAAATAAAAATAGTAGTAATAAAAATCCCAACAAAACAAAGCACATGCAACTTCGACACATTGCCATTACCTTGCTGGCACCTTTGAGACTGAAGAGCTGCAGCACAATTCCTCTCTCCCTCTCTCTGCAACACATGTACAGAGCACAAATATTGCAGAACTTTCCAGCCTCTCTCTCCTCTCTTTTTCTCTCTCTAAATAGACGCACATATCTCAAAAAATACAGACCCTAAAATGGTGCTAAAAGTAGTACTTCATTTTTTGATTCTCATTTTCAGTTATTGCATGGTACTTGGAATAATTTCACAAGCCCAACTAAAAGTGGGTTTCTATGGAAACACATGCCCTGACGCAGAGTCCATTGTAACTTCGGTTGTCCGTGAGGCTTCTCTCTCCAACTCCAAAACTGCTGCTGTCTTACTCAGGCTCCACTTCCATGACTGCTTTGTTCAGGTCTGTTTAGGTTCGGTTGTCTAAAAGTATTTTTAATGGTCCCGATTTATAAACAGACTCTATTCTATAAATCCAGACAATTGATTGTCAAAATGGCTGGTCGAAATGTAATAACTTTCTGTAGTTCGGGTTTGGGTCCCATTCTTTTGTCCCTCTTCTATCCGAATCGGGTATAGAAAGTTGGTTGTATTTTCCTATTAGTAGTACTTTTTAGATGAAATATGAATTTTATTTAATACTAGGTCTCAATTAATTCGATAAAATTTTCAAAATCACGTAAAACGACAATTGAAAAGTGACGTCAATTTCCAATAAAAGACTAAAGAATGGGGAGGGAGGGAGTATATATTTGTATGAATTTCATTTCTTGGGTAATTAATTGTTTAGTGGGGTGTTTTTTGTGAAACATGATGAAATACAGGGGTGTGATGGGTCAATTCTAATAGATGGGAGTAGCGCAGAGAGACAAGCATTTGGGCACCAAGGGGTTGCAGGATTTGAGGTGATTGAGAAAGCTAAAGCACAGCTGGAAGGAGTGTGCCCTGCTGTGGTTTCTTGTGCTGACATTGTTGCCTTGGCTGCTAGAGATGCCATTGCTTTGGTACTATAAATATAGACCTGTATAAAAAAATTACCAATCATTGTATACGCAGTGCCGGTCCAAATTTTTTGGAGCCTAAAGCTACCGCACCTCGAACTTTCCTCCCTCCTCAGTCCTCAAATGGAGTAATAATTGTGTGAAATCCCCAAAAATTATTTACAAGTTTACAAGAATACGCTATTTTTAATTCAAATATGAACCTAAGGATCTTAAAAGACCAACAATTGGGGACAAAGAGAAGGAGGAATTTTTTTATGTAAAGAGAAGTCAGATTTTTTTTATTCAATCAAGGCACTTTGATGTTATTTTACGGACATGAGAACCGACCGTAGAAGTGTACAAGTCGCCAAGATTTTAGAAGTGGCTTCCACAGTCTATTCTTAAATTCTGGTCATTCCTCCACTTTTGTGGCGAATTCTGTGACCGTGTCCGTGACCATGTATATTTAAAAAAAAAAAAAAACATTGAATGTTAGTCGTAAATTTTATCTTATGGGTATCTTTTTCTGATTACATAGCATTTCTGATTGAATATGAATTTGGTGTTCGATCGGGTGACTGCAGGCTAACGGACCGAGTTACCAAGTTCCGACGGGGAGAAGAGATGGGTTAGTTTCAAATATGTCAACGGCAGACAATATGCCGGATGTGAATGACTCAATTCAGCAACTTAAAGCCAAGTTTCTTGACAAGGGGCTCTCGGACAAAGATCTCGTGGTTCTTAACGGTATGATGTGAATGCATGCTCTTTTTCTCTCTCTCATGCATATTCCATGGTGTGATAGTAGGTAGGGATGGCAGAAACTCCCACAAACCAAACTTGTACACATTGTTCGGTTGGGTTTTTGGAACCCGGTTTCAAGACCTGGGTTTTGTTTGATTTCCTCCAAATGGTCTTCACCTACGAGCTAGCAGAGAGAGAGAGAGAGAGAGAGAGAGAAGTGACAAGTGGGGAGGGACCCACTAGCAGAGGGGATCCTAGTACTTGAAAATCTACAAAAGGCTTGAAACAGGGTTTCAAAAATCCTACCGAACAAGGCCTATAGGATCTCGAACCCTATCCGATCGGGTTGTAGTAAGAGGGATTTAGGACCTTGTTAACGTATTAGGATAGATGTTACTAAAATATTGGTCAATATTTGATAAATGTGAAACGAGTGGATTCAATGGATGTGAGATTTAGTTGTGCGAAATCCTGAATACATTGTCAATAGAAGAAAGAATAGTAAGTATGGGTTTAAGAGATTAAGCTCAAAATGCAAGAAGGTTTGGGAGACCATCGAGTTAGATTGGGGTTATCATTACAACCCGACCACTTAAAAGTACTATAGTATCTTTGAATTAGGCAAAAAAGACCCAAATGACTAAAAGTGCTTTTAGCCAACTTGTTTTCCAAAAAAAGCCTCAAAGTTAACGTATGCGAAGAGGATGACATGTCTCAAAATTTGTGTTTTTGTGACTTTTTAGCCTTTTCAACCGGTTTAGCAAAATAGGAAACTATCCATAATTATTTCCATCATTTAAAGTATCTCATCCGAGTTTCCCACAATAAGTCACTTGTGCTTTTAGCCAACTTGTTTCCCAAAAAAAAGCCATAAAGTTGATGTATGTAAGGAAAATACATGACTCGAAATCAGTTTTTTTTATAACTTTTAACTTGTTCATCCAAAATGGGAAGCCACCCCTAAAAATGACTTCTAAAAATATCTTGGTATCGGTGTATAAGCATCCGGATTTACTAGTTGGATTTCAATTAGATTGGAAATTCTATGAAAAAAACAATCCTCAGTAGTTTTGATATTTCACAAATGGGTGAGGCAATGCAAATAGAATTTTGTATGACAAAGTTTCATGTAAAGAATGTAATCGATTTACAATCATGTATTCATGTAAAGAATGTGGTCTATTTCGTCGTCTAAAAAGAAAATATTCACGCATCAAAGATAAACCGCTCATCAACATTATTCAAAATTGTCAAATTTTCACTGCGACATGTGTATTTTTGTCTAAGAATCTGAAATATTTTGGTATAAACTCAAAGATTTACCTATATGTTTGTCAAACTCCATTCAACCATAAATTTTTGTTTATTCGGTGGGACACCAAAAGCAATGTTCTTGATCGGATCTACTATAAAACTCAAGGACCGGTGGGTAATTAAACCATCTTTATGCAGAAATAAATTTGAATTGACATGAATAAGACATCACATTTAATGTGGCTAACCAACCTTACGGTAGATTGATAAAGCAAAGTAGACCACGTTTTGTTTTAATTAGTACTCCTATACTGAATGGTCTCTTTCTTGTCACATTTAAAGCTGCTCTGTTTCTTATCTGGATATGATTGTGAGCTCCAATTTTCATTAGAAAAACACATCAAAATCTCATGTGCAGAACAGGAAAAAATGCTTTTAAGTTGTGGGCCCCTTTGCCAGAACTCGGGGATCCATTGTCCGTGAGGGACGACAAGTCGTACCAACCTATCCGAGCCGTTCATTTCTGCGGTTAATCACAAATGAATTACTATTACTGTTGACCTATTGATTGCCAAGATTGATTGGAAGTTGGCATGGTCCGCTGTCCCTCCCCGGGTTCCCTTGGCCATGTGTGTGTTCTTGTGTATTTTAGAGAAATTATTAAGTGTGAAACACATACTAATGTGTGGTGGAGAAGCTCTCGCATTTGGTAGAATAAAATACTGAACTACCCCCTATTCCCCAAACAGGGATTTAGTTAGGCTGAAGTTGAATAATGCACAATCTTTCATCTTTCTAAGAAACATTCCGAAGTGATATTTTCGATTAACAACCTAAAAGGTCAAATCATTCCGTCTAGAATTTGTACATAAATTCTATTGGTATTCTTTTTTAAGCAGGTATCTGAATTAGCTTACTCGCACCTCGACTAATCTTAAGAGACAAATCTCACCGCTTACTAGCGGGGCCCCATTTGTATAATTCACGTATAGTGATTGTAGTACTTCTTTAGTTTTCATTTTGCTCGTTCCTGTTTCTATAAACATTTTGAGGGTCAAAATCTATGTGCAACATCTTCCCCATAAGAAAGAGGGAAAAAGGAGATTTTTCTCTCAATTTGTTAATAGCTGTAACACTGTTTGTTTACAAAATTTTCAGCTGCACATACTATTGGCACCACAGCATGCTTCTTCATGACCCAAAGGCTGTACAATTTCTTTCCCGGAGGGGGTTCGGATCCGGCCATAAACCCTAACTTTCTCCCGGAGTTAAAATCTCAGTGCCCTCAAAATGGAGACATTAATGTCCGATTACCGATAGACAGAGGCAGTGGCCAGACATTTGACAACCAAATTTTGCAAAATATCCGTTCCGGCTTTGCTGTTCTAGCATCCGATGCGAGGATCTATGAAGACGAGGGAACCAAGTCTGTCGTGGACTCGTATTTCGGTGTTTTAGCTCCAATATTTGGACCTGTTTTCGAGACAGAGTTTGTCAACTCAATAGTTAAAATGGGCCAAATTGGCGTGAAAACTGGTTCTGAGGGGGAGATTAGGCGTGTTTGTGGAGCTTTCAATTGAATTTTACAATGTATAGGCTTATCGTTCGTGGAAAACTTGGGTATCCAGTCCAATCTCACAGCCCGCTTGCTTGGAGCTCAATTAAAGTCGGAGAAAAGCTGCGTATGGACGGGATATATTTGTTTATAGTTTGTTTGTTCTTTGTCTCTATTGCCAATTATAGTTGATTATATGGTGAATAGGTGAGATATGGAGTAACATACATAAAAGCTTTTCAATTTGGTTCTATGTAATATTGTAATGTATGAACAATTTGGTGAAAGTCGGCGGATGTAGATTGCTAGTCAATTGTGTTCAAATACTTGCAGGTACCTTTAGGATTTAGGAGTATGGTTTAATTTTGAAAGGAATGAATAATGAATTCCTGGTTGTGAAAAGACCATGTTCGGTTTTGGTTTTCAAAATTGGTTTTTACTTTTTTCTGTGGGGTTACCACATGGCGGCTTTTCTTTTTTCTCTCTCATCTCAATTCATAGAAACACTATTCTAGTACATGTCTTGTGCGAGATGAATTCATGGGGCCCACTTTGAAAACTTACACAAATGATGAATTTTTTTTTAATAGTTTGTTTTTTTGCAAGTGCTACAGTGGTTATTCTTCCTGTATATATAGGGGACAACTCCATTGATGGATTTTAATGGACATTGATACTAGCCAAAAAATATGGTACGGAGTATTTGTCACCAAATGTCTTTCACTTCCATTTTCACTTCCCAAGGCACTTCTTTGATACTGTATCATACTGGAAAACTGATGAAACCATTATGGCACAAATGAAGGTATGAGAGGTAAAAAATTTACTTTGTTGTCTAGCCCCACGGGCAGAGTTCAATTTTGTTAACCCTATCTTTAAAACTGAGTGAGAACATTACCCATCATGTTTTCGGTCCTACTTTATTGATCAAAATAATGCATCTCTTAGAACATGTTATGGTCGTATTTCAATGATCAAAACAGTTCATCTCTTAGAACATGTTATTATAACTCATTGTCAGTATGTTAGTATTAGTTAGATTACTATGAACCTCTTGTCCATACGAGCCGAACACTAGATATCGCGCTTCAAAGGAGCGCTACACAACTTTTGGGCCAAACTCCAATGTTGTTTAATGGACAAAATTACCAGTTCAGATTTATTTCAAACTTATAAACTGAAAAATTGGAGGATTTTATCACACACTTATTGATATCCGATTGAGTTGATTTTTACAAGGAGAATTAAAATAGTTCTAAGAGATTAACCTTTCTGATCATTGAAATAGGATTAGGAACATGGTGGGTAATATTCACCCACTTTTAAAAGTGGGTGGACAAAAATGAACTCACACAGACATGCTTGCGATAATTGTGGTCTGCGGATACAGATTTTAGATTCTAGCTTCAAATTTTGCTGTAGATTCTAGATTTTAAATTTTAGTAGAAGCATATAAACATGTTCACCATAACTGCAAATTTATGATTAATCAACAGGAAAAAAAGACGTCGACTACAACTTAAAACCTAAAATCTAATCCAAAAAGTTTCAGAAGCTACCCAAACCTAGCTTTGGGATTTCCAGAATTTCATTCTTCTTTTAGCTTTCAAATTTGTATATTCCGAGAATGGATTTGGGGTCTCCGCAAGGCACTAGGGGGTGTAGTGCTCCCGATCTGACCGTCCATTTCGAACCGAACCGCTCCAATTTCATCCTAGATTCTAGAAATATGAACCATCCATTGCTTGCATTAAATCCAAGTCATGCATTATCAAAATGGAGGGTCGGATTGGGAGCACTACAGGAGCTTTAGGCACTGCAGGGACCCTGTGTCCTCCGAGAATCTGTTATCTAGTATTTTTGGTAAACACTCAAAACTAATTTTGAAAAGCTAGAATCTCAAAAACTTGCAAAAATAATTTCTCGTAAACATCCACGTAGTCTTCAAACCTCCTGGACTATAGGAACAATTCAAATTAATGTGAAAAAAATGACACCAGACAACCTTAGCCTTGTTTAATAAACCCCCAATATGTGAAGCAAGCCATTTGGCTTAATCACTTCCATTCAAAATCCAAAATTTTCCAGCTGAAATTATGGGTTAACTTGTGGTGTTTAGAACAAGACTACAATGTCCAGTCAAATAGAAAACAGAAATAGGCCAAAAGCAGATATAGGAAGAGTTCATACACACAGCCATCTTTCTTCTCCTCCCTTTTCTTTTCAATATTCTACCAGGGAAAACAACAGCTCATCTAAACAGGCAGTTTGAGGAGTTTCTTTTTCAGATTTAAGGAAAAAATTGGCCATCCTTCCAAGATCCAAGATCATCTCTCTATGCCATAAGGTACTAGCACTTTTTGTTCTTTCTTTCTTTTTATTTTGCATTGCCATAAAGTACCAGATACGTGAACAAATATAGGAAAATTGCATTTCGATGTTCAATCCCTAGAAATATGGAAAATTGCATTTCCAGTTTCAGGTTGGAAGTCGACTGCAGGCGATGGTAGGAAATGCATGCGCGTTTAACCAGATACGTGAACAAATATAGGTCCGTAGGTATGCACACAATTAGCATGAATGCATGTAAGTTACAAGCATCTCATAAGGTTCTTAACATGAGTCATGAAGAGAAAAAAAAAAAAAAGGATTCTCAATATGTTTTTGCTCTGCAGGTAAATTGTCAATTCCGAACCATTGAAGAGTATCCGAATACAAAGCAAGAGGAAGCCAAGGAACAACTTATAGAGTACATAAAAGGCCCTAAATACATGGCTCCAAGCCAGTTAAGAAAAGCCATTGGAGCAGTTAAGGACACAACGAGCATAGGCCTAGCCAAAGTCAGCAGCAAAGCTTCCCTCTCTGACCTCGATGTTGCCATCGTGAAGGCCACCCGTCACGAAGAGTACCCAGCAGATGAGAGGCACATTCGGGAGATACTTAGCGTCTCATCCTATTCGCGGGCCCATGTGGGCGCGTGCATTGCCGCCATCTCCCGCAGACTTAACAAGACCAAGAACTGGGTAGTGGCGCTCAAGACCCTCATCTTGGTCCAACGGCTGCTCAATGAAGGGGACCCAGCGTTTGAGCAGGAGGTGTTCTTCACAACGAGGCGAGGGACCCGCTTCCTCAACATGTCAGACTTCCGCGACACAAAGAGAAAGGACTCGTGGGCCTACTCCGCATTCGTGCGCACGTACGCATTGTACCTCGACGAGCAACTGGAGTACAGGATGCAGAACAGGAGAGGGAGGCGAATCGCATACAGTGAACACGAAGAGGAGGGTGGTCCTGCACCGATGAGATCCACGCCTGTGTGCGACATGAGGAACGAGTCTCTTTTCTCGAGAGTTCATCATCTGATGCAGCTCTTGGACCGGTTTTTAGCATGCCGCCCTACAGGTTTGTACCGGTGCTATCTAATGCAGGGACACATTGTGAATGCAGTGTTGCTAGAATAGAGTCCCGGAACTTTTTGTGAAAAAAACTCCAGGGCTCTATTTTTCCAATCTTTTTCTGCTGCCTTATTATGCCCGGTATACTACGTAGTGATAATGGGTACCTAAAACAGTAGTATGAAAGTTGAACAAAAAAAGTACCCAGGAAAGTCCACAAGAAAATACCCAAGTTTTTTTTTCGATAAGTAACAAATTTTATTGAAAAGAAATCAAGGGGACAATTGAAACTTTTCAAGAAAATACTAAAGTTGATTATGTACCATACGAGAAGTTTTTTGGTGCCGAGTGGGCACCATGTGGCAATGCCACCTAGCGCCCGCTCAACATACAAAAAATTTCCTATAGCATACACTTGTTTTTGGGGGCAAAAAGCATTTCTGAATTATGCCACCAATTCAGAAGCTGGATGGATCCCTTGGCTTGCATCTCTGTCTACCATCCCATCAAAACATAATCCTATGACATAGCATAGGGGAGAATTCAAAGTGAGATCCATCTCTAAACTTTTGTTTCTATCTTCAAACAGGTTCAGGAAAGCATAATAGGGTTGTATTCATGGCACTCTACCCAATAGTGAAGGAAAGCTTTCAAATATACTATGATATAACAGAAATACTGAGTATCTTAATCGACCGGTTCGTTGCACTGGAAATGGCTGATAGCGAGAAGGTATATGAGATCTTTGGTCGTGTATCAAAGCAGTTTGATGAGCTTGGCGAGTTCTATGCCTTGTGCAAGAACATTGCCATCGGGCGAAATTATGAATACCCGGAAGTAGACAAAATACCACAAAAAAGACTGGATGTTATGGATGCTTGCATAAGAGACAAGTCCACGCCTGCATGTAACGAGGTAAAATACCTGGAACAGAAGCATGAAACGGAGGAAGAGGACAACTCAAGGGTAGTGGTTGAAGAAGACATGAACGCAATTAAGGCGTTACCACCGCCTGAAGGATTTGCAGAGCAGCCGGAGAAAGAGGAGAAGAAGGAAGAGACAAAGGAGGAGTCTGAAGAGAAGGGTAACACTGCTGAAAAAGAAGCCGATTTGTTGAACTTGGCCGAAGATATGGTGACAAGCGAAGAACATGGAGACAAATTGGCTTTAGCTTTGTTTGATGATGGTTCAGGGATAACCGGGTCTGAGACCACAACCACAACAACTGCATGGGAAGCCTTCGAAGATACAAACAACTGGGAGACGACGCTTGTTGAATCCACAACCCATTTGTCGGACCAGAAACCATTGTTTCCCGGTGGTTTCGATACAGTGCTACTCGACGGAATGTACCAACAAGGAGCGATAAACCAGGTGGTGGCTTCGTCAGGCTACACGGCCACCGGAAGTGCTAGCAGCATTGCGTTTGGGTCCGCCGGAAAGCCGGCGATGCTGGCGCTACCAGCACCCCCTGCTGCAGGCAGAGGCAGCACTGCGGCTATGGGGTGTGCTGACCCTTTTTCCGCCTCACTCCCAGTGCCGCCACCGTCGTACGTGCAGATATCGGAGATGGAGAAAAAGCAGAGGTTGTTAATGGAGGAGCAGCTGATGTGGCAGCAATATGCAAGGGATGGGATGCCAGGGCAGGTTGGGTTAAAAGAGGCGCAACCAAAACCCTATCCTTACAACATGGGAGGCTACACGAGCACATACTGAAACTTTGTAAAATAGGAACAACAGTTAAGGTCGCATGCTGAATAATTTCAGTTTGAACATAACGGATAATCACCAGAAAGTCATGTGAAATCACAAACCGTTACAAAATAGGAGTTCATCAGCAGGTACGTACATGTACAGTGAAGGAGATTAGCAATATTTTCAGTGTTGACAACTACATACTGCTAATAAGCATCAGCAATAATAGTGTTCTACTTCTAACATTGTGAAGAACAGCATACCTCTACAAATGATGGAGAACGGTACCTTCTGCACTTTGGACCACTTAGCATTGCTACCACATCTGTCAGAAAAATAAACATCAATACATGCATCTCCCTGTCCATTGTAACTAACATAGGATTTACACAAAGTTTGGGGCTAAAGATGAGTCCGAGTTTGTTGTTATTCACGAAGGTAATTCTGTCTAAGGCTCTAAGCCTATAAAACACATTTGTCCAAGTTTGGCAACCCAACTTCCGGATGCTTCTTTTTGGATACACCCAATGTCATTCCAACAGCAACCAAGGTCTCAAGTGATCTTGCACTATTCGCCAAGAGGTCCTCGTCTATCTCTATTGAATCCTGCAGAATTCCAGAAATTGGGCCAGTACTACAGTAGTCAATAGATAAATAATGAAATCACGTAAATCTCTATTTCATAAAGGCAATATTGTTTTCAAAGAGTTTTGTTCCTGGCTTCTTCTTTACTATAGCCAGAAAAAGCCATCAACCTGACGTGACAAAATCACAAACTCATAATCTGTGCATATGTTAATGATGCAAGAAGCAAAACAAGAATCCATCTAAGAGCTTCTCAAGCAGCTAGATAAAAGCCCTGCTATTGCCAAAAGTTGGCATGAACATCAAGAATGAGTTGTCCAATGGCTAGCTGTAAAAGCTGTCAAAATTTGGTAATCCTCTTTGTGTCTCATCATGGAACCCACGCATAGCATTTACATTTGGCATTTTGCGACAGAGCCAAAAGCTGTGTTACGTCGACACTTCCCAGAGGTCATCTACCAATATTGGACACTCGGTGGACAGTGACACTCTTCAGACACTCAAATAAGGCCCCCTATGGCCTAACTTCTTGGGGACTTTTTGGCATGGTTGTTTTGGTTGTTCTCGTAATTTCTACTAGATGGGGGTATAATTTTTACACCACATCGTTCAGCTCGGCGAGAGAAATCGGAAAAGTATAAAAATATAGACCGAAGTTGGAAAAAGTCTGAGAAAAAGACTATCTTTCCCATAAAGACTGTGTCCGTGTCAGTGCTGCAGAGGCCAAAAAAAATAAATCAAAATCTGATTTTTGGTCAAGAGAATAAGAATGTTGTGTTGCATCTTCCAAGACGAAACAAGAATGAGGAAGAATTTTACTTACGCACCACCATTTTCAACCATGCAGATGATAAGATGTATATGCAAAACCTTTTCCCCATACCGACAGGTCTATATGTACAAGACTATGAACGGAAGAGAAAAAGGCACCAAAAAGTGGGTACCATGCATATCACGTGCCCGATGTTATTTCTTCCCAGACATGACAAGAATACAAGGAAGATCTGCTCATAGTAAGACTAGTAACGGCCCGATTCAAGATAAGTAACCAAGTACAGACCTTTTCAAACACACAGATGACAGTACTTCCTCCAAATGAGAAATATCCAAACTGCAATTCAGTAAATGAAGGTGAAATGAATTCCTTTGAGAAATTAAACAGTAGCACTGAACAGAAAAGAAGGAAAAGTGCAAGGCCTTTTATTTATAGAAGTTGAACCTCATCTCCTTTTCGGACATAGTCCCCTTTCTTCTTAGTAAAGGTGATACTGCCAACCATTGTAGCTCCAATTGCAACAAATGCTACCTGCACCCAAGTTAAACTTTACCATTTGTAATCATAAACAGATTTTTGATTCCCATCCAAAAACAGCAGACCTCTTTTTTAAGCTCAAGTTGAAGGCTTGAAGCAAAGTCACTGGTGAGATGCAGTCTTTGATATAGTCATGATGCATGGCTGAATTTGCTTCACTAAAACATTTCAAAGGTGCAGTGGGATGCCGCCCTAAGAATTAATCTTTACAAGTATGATTCAAGTTCTTCATGTGAATAGAAAAATGAAAGTTAGACTTGACAGAGCCCAATTTGATGAACACTACCCGGTGATGGCCTAGCAGAAGATGATATTTTTCTATTCCCTGATTATGGCATTATGCAAGAACTAACTTCTCAAAATTGAAACAAGTGGAGTGGTAGCTCAGTGGTAAGCGCCATGTACTCCCATGCATTTGATTGGGGTTCAAACCTCACTAACTACAACTAACACTACTGACTTTTGCCACAAAAAAAAAAACTACTCAAAATTGAAATACTTGAGCAAACTATAAGATTTTCTTGCTCATTCACAAGGAAATATCCGAGATGCTCACACTCTGTGAAGAGTCTACGGGACAAGGCCGATGCACTTTAATAGAACATGATGTTATCAGGGAAGGACATATCATCATAATCTTTTCCCCTCCATATGGACAGAGACAAGGTACCAAAACAAAGATAAAGAGAGATTCTGCAGATTTTGCATGGAAGATTACATTATTCAAGGTTAATGCTACTACATTAAATTGTGTTGCATAACACAAACCAATGATTAGAACTAATAGCCCAGAAAGCAGTCACATTCACTTATTGAGTTCAGACCCATGTAAATATTGACAAAACTAAGATGTTGTCAAATGTCTGAAATCACAAACCTTTCCAAAATCTCTCGTTGAAATAATAGATACCACCCGCTTATTCTCAGTGAATACATTGCAGTACTTGCTATTCACAGCAATAGGGTTAACCTTGAAGGTAAGAAATACATCATTAATCAGGAGGGAATTGAAGATGAACAAGAAAGATGTGGATGAGCAACCAACTTCAACAAGCTCATTAAATCTTCCCATACCGTATACAGGCATCCAGGTATATCAACGAATTTCTCAATAGTACCAGATACCGGAAGATGGAAACGATGATAATCCTGCGACAACTTGCAACCATTAAACCTTGAAGATAGATTCTGAAAAAGGACAATCATTTAAGAAGCTCTACTGCACCATATATAATACAGAACTTTTGCAAAGTACCTGCGGAGCCAATCGGAATATCACCAAGGATCCATTCATGAAAGCATTGGAGGATAATTCTTTCCCCAGAAGACCTTGAACAGAAAATTTTTGACCCTGAGAGCAAGAAAAAAAGATCCCATTTTAGGAAATAAAGAAGATTGCGGCTTTTTCAAAATTTAAATTAATCCTAACATGGGTTGCCGATTATGCTTAATTTAGTGAGCTTGAAGCCAGGTCGCTAAGTCTGACATCAACTACCCTCCACAATGGTGTTATTTGTCGTATACATGCATTTTAGCTGTTGTCCACTAAATTTTGGAAAATAAACCACGTAGCAAGATTTTGCATTTCCTACTGTTCTTAACTTCAACTACTAAATGCCTAAAAGTACAAATAGAATTGCTAAAAGTGGTTTTCGGAATGCATACAAGCCGATAGTATTATATTCCATACAGATGATTCAATTCACTCTAACTGTTAATTCTCCGAACATTTGTGGTTATATGTATTTTCTCAAATAAGCGAAAGCACACAAAAGTAGTGAAACGTCATCTGAAAAACTACAAGGTAGTAGATGTACCTTGATCCAAAATCGTAGACTATCTTCGACATTTACGAATGCCATTAGACGGCTATCAGCACCACATACAGCAACATCATCACATTCCATGCAAGCAATTGGTCTTGCACCAGGTTTCAACTCTCTTATGAAAAATTCATTAAATGTCTGCACAGATTGAAATCATGTGTGATTTCATCAAAGATGATCATAATAACTGAAGGATGCAACAATAAACTTAATACGAAGAGCAGGCTAATGATGGAGCACCATTGCCAATAACATATAGTGGTAGCACCGCAATCAGGTAAGATGTAAACTGTTTGTATTTTATAAGACTAGTGTATAGAGGCTAACTCCCTGATTCTTGGTCAATGGAAGGTAAGGCTGCAACTAGAGAAACCAGAGTTTCGACCTCCTATTTGGTATAAATGCTAGAACCCTGTTGATATTTTTGCATGATATGACAGCCAATACAAGGAAACTTTGGGAACCAGTCAGTCTATACTTAGTAACCATAAGTGGAGCTAACTTATGTCCACAAACGGCCTAAGAAAAAAGATCCGTCTCAAGAATAAGTTTCCAGCATTCCCAAATTGCTATAGAGAAGAGAGAAGGATATGAAAGATTTTAGAGCATTGGATGGGTGGAGATCATCTATTCAAACGCCCAATCATACGTCATAACTCTAACCCACACCACTTAACATGTTGATCAAGCATCTCTTTACAACCTCGAGCATTGCAAATGTGTCAAAGATGTACAGTTTTAAGAGTACCCAGTAAAGAAAGCTCCTTTTTCGTGGATCAACTGAAAAAAATTGCGAGTTTTATCCAATTCTTAACCTACCTTAAAATGCTCCAGTGGGTATTTGACTTCAGCCATTTTAATTTGATCCTGCAACACAGTGGTGTTGAAAAATTAGACTAATCCATGTAACATAAGCATAAGAAAACTGCATGAAGGTGGCTGCATTATGAACCCAGAATACTAAACCATAGCTATTAACCAAATTCAATTATAGCGTAACCACAGAGAGCAAAAGGAGACCACACTCCATTATTTTAGTCAATCTGTTCCTTTATGCTCCAAAATTTAGAATGACTGCTTAATCCGACCAAAAAACACCTTTAGGAAAGAAAATTTCTTTAGCATTCTTTGAATTTAAACTGCAAAAGAAATTTTCCGAATGTGGTTAACATATCGCCAAAACAAAGTTCCATTCCTACTAAGCCCATTAGTTCACATACTTCCCCAAGAAATCAAGACAGGTGTAATTAGGTATATTCACAGAATTAAGCATGTAAGAATGAATTCTGTGATTTTCCTTTTAGGGCTGGCCTACTAACTAAATCTTGCACTTTCTCATCAATCTTCTTCTCCTTAATGGTTTGACAGTTGGTAATCACTCAACGACTCTGCATCCAAAAGAAATTGAAGGTAACATGGTTCTAGTCATCCGACATGACTTCAGAAAAGGGCAGGCACATGAAGTCATATCAAAGCAGAGTTAGCTGCCTGTCAGTCAAAAACATGAGCACATGGCTTGCAAACATCAAACTCGAACAACATTATCATCCATACCAAGGAGAAGGAACATTTTATTAATGAAAAACACAATAACAACAGCGACATCATGCCTTAAAAAAATCGAGGAACTTCGGTATATCTTTAGCAGATTCAACTGAACCCATTTTCTTCCCTTGCTTTTCTGAGATGCTCTGCAAGAGTTCCTTCGCCCCTGCACCCAGTTGAAGCACCATACTACCGTAAAAGATCAGAACTTACACAAAACTATAAAAAAAAACTGAGCAGAAAGGTTCAACTGAGATTATTTTAAATTGTCAATGGAAGATCGATGAGTGCAGGCTGTGCGGCAAACAAACTACGAGGAGCAGGCGAAGCAAGCAAGGTTAGGTAATTTCAATTCATAAAAGAAAACACAGTGATCTCTTGCTGGAACCTATGGACTACATTGAGCTATGCTACTATGTCTTATATTCCCAAGCATACAGTTGAGTAAACAATTTGATGTAGTCCTCAACTATTTATCTCCCCTAAAGCCTTTTCATTCCACTGGAAAAAAGTATTCGCTGTGCTGGAAAAACCAATATGCTTCGAATGGTAAACCCAGATCAACTAGGAAAAGATAATCCCTAGGTTAGAACTCATCTTTGGTGTCAAGGAAATAGCTATGAATAGACATCCACTTCCGAGGAAGTGTATGAGAAATTGTACTACAAAGTACAACCTTGATTTAAATTTTCACTTAATTTAAGGACCAAGGGTTCAAATGACTGCAGAAGCATCATAATCAATCCTACCAAAATCTTTCTGTGAGAGAGAGAGCAGATAACCAATTAACCATTGTATATCCGCTTACAGTTTTCAAAAAATGTGGCATTGTTAAGGCTTAAATAAGACATCTGTACCTTTGTTTATTAGCTGCAGCCCTACTTTAGATTGATAAAGTGCTCTCATGGAAAGGACAATCTTTCCATCAATTAATTCCTCCACTAGCCTCTTTGCCCTTCGATCAAAAACCTAAAGAATTAAAACCAGTGATCAAAATATGCTTTGAAGCTAATGATATCTGATTGAACATTAACAAGCATTGAAGGACTCTACAACCAAACGAATCACGGCACATGAGTTAAGTTGCCTAATCTTCTAACCAGTCCTGAACCAAAGTTTACTAAACAAAGACCACACTTAATATATACGCAGACTTACTACTCATCTAGACAAATTAGCTTTCACATGGATTATGTAGGTAGTACTCGGAAGCACATGAAAGAAAACAGACAGAAGAAATTGAATAGGAAGGACTAACATGAAAAAGTCAAAAGAAACTCGGAGGATAATTTATTTCTTACAATAGCAAAAAAGAGTTCTCAATTCTAAGGCTACAGTGTATTCAACATTATCTAAGTGGCTTTGCAGTAGTAAAAGTGAGTACTAAGAACCTAATCCAAGTCACCCTGATCAAAAGATCAAGTACGGAATCATACTTACATCAGATAGCTATGAAATGTTTTTTTTGTTGCATCCATATATAATCTTCTGACTCCGTCACAACAATTACAAAATCATCTATGCTTTATAACTATTAACTACTTAAACTACGAAAGCCAATAGTCCTCTCGGTAATCCACATAGGGAGCTCTTATCCAGATTTCATAGAACATTAAAACTACAAAAAGAAATAAATGTTGGCAATACCACCTCAAACTAATTGGAATAAAGATGACGGGAGGTAGCAACCCATTTGCTATGAGGTAAACTCCTGGCTGTGATGTGAGACTTGTGAGTACAGAAACTAGAAGTCAACGCTTAAGTGGAACTTCTAGGAAATGTAATTTCATGAAGCATGTGCCAAAATAGAGGGAGAGTTTACCACAATATGTGAAGCACTTGATCCAGATCTCAAACCAATGTCATAGGAAGAAACATGGGCCCATTCACTTACTTTAAACATCCACCTAAAATAATATAATTGATCTGAGAATTTGAATCAGGGAACCTCATGCATAAAAGTGGAACAAAGAGTTGCAACATGATAATAATCAAAAGTTTCACGTTCAAAAGTTACCCACCCATATGAAGCCTCTTTATCAGTCAAAAACCCCCCAGTCATAACCTGGCGTCCAGTTCCTTCATCAAAACAAAGGGTCAAATGAATCATATTGTTCAGCTTATCGGAAGCTTCAAGGGTTTCACCGCAGACAGGGCAGCAATTGATAAGAGGTTCCCTACAATGAAGAAATACCGAGTAAAAATGAGATTTCTGAGACCCCTATGAATCAAACAAAAAGGTTGCAAGGTCAAAGAAACGTTGCTTCATTTCTTCCCTAAGAAATGAAATGCTTCCAGAACCTGACGTCTAATATCCGACAGAAGGCCTGAAATATGGTGAAAGTGACTTGACACACTAGACTACAAAAGTATTTATTCTTCCTCGTCAGGGATCAAAATGAATATGCATCTTCGATACTGCACCATAGTCCTCATCAACTCCTTAACATGACTCTCAATCTCTCATAGTCCCAATCACAGGTAACAGTACAGATTGAGAGTTTTCAAACCACATAATCGTGGCTTAAAGACTTTCAGAGGTAAGGAGAAATTAAGAACAAAGATCATATTACCGTGCGTCATTCCCTACTTTGCTTTTCCAGAATATACCAGTTTGATAGCTTTGTAAATATTGCTTTTAGGACTACAGGTAAATTAACATGGTATCAAAGCTCTGCTTGGGAGAGGTTTGGGTTCAAGTTTCTCTTCTTTGCATTTTGATCTCCGTTTGCATTCTGCTGCTCACCTTTGTATTCTGTTTTGCTCTATCTATGAAAATTTGCATCTCCACGTGCAAGAAGAGGTTGCATGTGAGGAAGGGTGTTAGATAGCTTGGTATATATTGTTGGGCCTATTGTCTAACAACTTAAGCTTCTGGGACTACTAGTAACTTAACACTACCTTCCCATACAAATTATAGACATCATCCATATCTCAAAATAAGCTAAATGAGCTGGCAAAATATTAGCATAATCATGAACATTTGTTCTCTATAAACATTGTTGCAAATAAGCAATGTCAAAGTTATCTTTGAACTCCTTTCTGACAAGCATAGAGACACGTAGTCACCCACCATTGTATCTTGCAAGGGACCTTTTCTTGTTTTTGGTTATGGTTCCATTTCAATAAGTCTCCATATAGAAAATGTTTATATGACGATAATAAAGGAATTAGAATGATATAGAAAAGAGGAAAACAAAAGCCATATCCTGAATTTGGTTCTCTCTCCATTTCGAAGACTACAGAAAACAAGGAATGGACGTGACCTACGGGGCTATACCCTAAACTGCAACCAGCATAAGAAGACAACTGACAAACGCATTAAATAAAAACAGAAGATATGCTGCCTAAATGTCAAAGATCTAAAATTGGACAATCTTCTCAACAAACATACCTTTAGATTAACATAGTTACTACTAAACTGGGACCACCAGTGACAGATGAATGCAGACAACATAATCATGGTAAGCAACTAACCAAATATACCCTCACAATCGTATACATAGGCATCCCAAGTTAGTGATAAAATCTAAAAACAAGAAACAAAAGAACAATAGCGCAATATCAGACCAAACCCAAGCTTCTTTACTTTATATGGTCTTACTTGTCTTGGTGAATAGCAAGAAGGCTAGCCAATTCATCCATGCTAACAACACCATCGCAATCTCGATCAGCTGCTTTAAAAAGCACTTCTTTCTAACAACCAAATAAAATGAATTCCTTAGGCGATAAAATCTACAAAGAAATGAAAAAATATACAGCATAGTTGCAGAATTAACACTTTGATGGATAGATGCCGATTTGAATCTACAGTTCCAAGTAATCAAATCAAAAAGAAAACCCAGGTAACAATATTGAAACCCAACTATGGTACTAGATATACACAGAAGAATATTTTCATGTCACGTCTAACGTAGAAATATGCCTATCAAACAATGATAGACTGGCCCTTAGTCACACAATTCATTGAAAGAGGATACCGCACGCGCGCTGATATTGACACTCTCGCGCTAGCGCATCGGACACGCTCTTTGTGACTTAGGAGTGGCCTAATGCCTAATACAGATATAGTACTAAAAGAGGTACTAGGAACAAAATACACAAAGAAAAACAACATCAAACCTTATCAGCTGCCAGTTTATTGCCAAATGCATTGATTAAGTCACTGAACTCAGAGAATGAGAGCTTTCCATCTTCATTGTAGTCCTGTACAAACCATAAGGGTTCAATTCATTCCCCTCGGGGGCATAGTTTCCAAGATATTGTAAACTTCAGTAATCTTTGTTTTAAAAGATATATTTACAAGGTGAAATAGTGAGGAGTAATGACATACACGGTGAAATAAAACAAGATAGATCTTGACAATCAGAAAATTATACACGGAGTTAGCTTCTTTTACTTGATAAAGTAGTTGCTATAGTGTTCATCCAACACCACAAAATATGAGTATATATTAATATACAAGTGTAGAAATTGGAATATGGCATTTTAACCCATTCGATTAATCAAAGAAGTGCAGAAAGAACTCAATGTTCTACAAACGTTTTAGATTTCACCATAAAGTAATAGAATAAAAGAATTGTAGCAGCGTAAATCAACCCGTGCGACAGAATTTAAAAAGTTTAATATGTTATCGGGTCCTTTAGTTGCCAAAATCTAGTGCTTAATTTTTCCAGAGTTCAATTCAATGGGCTTCAGTCACTTGAAAAAAACTTTTTATTACAAAGTATTGTAATCAAGCACTGTATAATACACAAGGGACGGCACTAGATAGAGACACCAGGCACCACTGTAATCATGGAGATACATCATCTCAATATTAAACACTATGGTGTGAGAAATCATAGATACAGTAATGTTGGTTAGAGAATTACTTACCTCGCTAAGTAAAGTAAATTCAATTAGCAAAAAGCATCAAAGGAGATGTTATTGCCAAATAAAGAAAGATGACATAAAACTACAAAACAGAACGCACCCGCCTCAAGTATCAAGAGATTAACACTCCTTATCAACCCCATTACTCTCTAACTTAAAAAAGGTTCTACGGCTCCCTCCAGACGACTATGTTCATGATGTTGTATAATACACATAATAGGTAGCAAGATCTGAGCCTGCTTCCTCTTTTTCCCATATATCTCAGCACTCTAATAAGGGATACAATCAACCACTCACGCAGAAAGACCCCCCCAGGACACTCAACAATAGCTAAAACATTGCGTAGAACTCCCTAGCTACCAAGCAACCTCGCATCCCTCGGAGGGCCTTTGGTGTAAAAAAATTATGGTCCCCAATAGAGATTATTAAGAATCTATTGAACAACATCACTCACTGGCTTAGGAACTACTCTGAAGCCATAATACCCTATTAAGAACAGCTCAAAACTCCTTGTAATATCCCAAACCCATACTTTCGAGAAACGATATAGAACGGCTGAAGTGACTTTTAACGTCCACTTTTAGCCATCTACTGATGGAATAATGTCCACTTGGAGCCATCTACTGATGGAATCAAACTCTCTAGTTAATAGAAATATAAGTATAAAAACTGGTTCCAACATGCATTTTGGTCCATTTACTGTTCTTGGTAAATTGGAGTTTTCCTACGCCAAGTACCAGAGTATAAGCAATCAAAGAAATTCCAAACGTACTAAAAGAGCATCACACAACAATCTGAAAGGAATAAAGTAACCAGCCAATGATCAACATCCCTGGTCTCATTCTGCACGTCAATCCATTTGGATATTGGAACCAACCAAACATAAAGCTCCACTAAGAGGTCGCAAAATGCCTAATAGTATCCTCCAAAAGCATCATGTTTGCAGAAAATAAATAGCTAGTTGCACACGAACAAAGGGGTTCAAATTCATATAACAAGTCCAATTCAAACATAGTCTTTGAGGAATTATAATCCAAAACAACAGATAATTGAGTAGCTATCGTAAAGGTGGAAGGCAGATCATAACTTACAACATACCACCATAGACAAGATACAAAACTGAGTGCATAAGATACCAGAAGAAAAAGTTAAAGCATACCACTACAGACAGGATACGCCTTGCAAAGCATTTTTCTGTTTCAATAGGATCCTGTCAATGTTTAAACTTATCATCATACAATCCACCATGACATTGTTGTAACAGTCTCGACCAACAAATCAAAAATGGGTAGCTTGTAGTGCACACCTCGACAGAACATGCAATAGAAATGTTGCCAACAACTGTTTCAGGTGAAGATGGATGCAACAAATGAAGGACCTCAAAGTCAGAATCTGAATCCTGCAAAATAATATTCTCTAAGACCAAGAGAGAGAAAAAAAAAAAACTAATGACACTGCGCCAGCAGGAACAATAGAAACATATGAAACCCAACATATAGGCTCAATCATTACGTTTGAATGAATCCAAGTTGAAATGCTAAAAATCCTCGATAAGGAAATGAATTGTGCCCAAATTTAAGGAAACTAGGAAAACAAAATTTATACCAGTTTAAGGTGTTATATGATACTGTGAAGTACATTTAAGCAATTATCTAAACATAACGTCAACTGTCAGTGCTGGAGTGGTAGTAAATGAATCACCAACAAAGGAGGCTCTAATGCCTCCTCCAAACAAAAAAACGACAAATAATCCCCCTTTCGCAGTTTCAAATGTGATTAATTTTCACTTAGCTATGCTAGACTAAAGAGTACTTAAGCTATAGTAGCTTGTATAGTGGGGATCCGAGGTTGTGTAATCATTCCCTCAACCAATTTCTTGAGTAGATTGATCTTTCCGATACACGTCAGGTGTATAGGGCTTTTTGTGATTAGCCTCCTTTCTTATAAACGTGGCACCCCTTAATGCTGTGCTTTATGAAAAATTTGCTTATACAAATAAGTACTGAAACCAAAATTGAAAAATTCATAAACCCATGTTTATGCAGCCTTTAGTGTAAAAGGACCCATTACGAAAAATACCAAAAGAATATTATCAATTCTAAACTGTCAACAATGAAGTTGACAGAACACCAATCCATGAAGCCGTAATTGAATATGGGGAGACTTGGGTTTGAGCAAGATAGCCTTACAGACCCTGAGATTCAGTCTCACACCCGAAACCAGGAGAAACATAGCCCAATGTGCTATTTCTGGCACAACCAGATTGAGAATGAAATTTTAATCCGTCCCAGTGAAATTTCCAATACAAAACTAGGCATAAAGATCTCATCGACGGGGGCTTGTCGAAGTAAACGATAGGATGCTTTATTCCATATTGGCATCCTATAACTACAACACTAATTAAGTATAGTTATGCAGAATTCATGCTTGCAAGCAAATTGGACATTTTCATAGTTTTTTTTTTATTTTATTTTGATCAACTACATTTTCGTAGTTCACTCCTGAAGTTAATACTTCACCAGTCCATCCATTCTCTCTGGCCCACAAGTAATACACGTTTCTCTTGTAGAACCTTCAATCGTTAGAGAAATTAGTGTGACTATGAGACAACATCACTCTTTATAGAACACTTTACAGGCTTAGAAATAAGATACAACCGCTCCAAGGAAAAGCAACAATGAAGTGCAAGCATGTTATCATAGGACTCCAATGCATCAAGTGTGTTTTTTCCTGGAATATGATGCCTTCAAATTTGACGGAATTTTCAGGACAGAGGGAATAATTGAATGACTATAGAGTCTGTAGACCCTCTAACAGTTACAGTAATCTGCTCGCTTGTAAGTTGTAATCAAACGAAAGTGGAAACTGCTCTCAGGACAAAACTGTTGTTAAAACAATAGCCTCTAAATTGAAATCTGGACAAAGGTACACACGAAACTATTATAAATGGAAAGTAAAAGCTTGTTCAATGAAATGTATAACTCACCTGAGTGAGAAATTCAAATATATCAACTTCACAATATCCAACAAGGTTGTTCTTGGACAATCTATTGGTCTGCATGACATGGATAGTCGATCAACTCAACAAAAATAAATGGAAACTTAGATTTATTAAGTAAATTGCTACGGTGGGCCAATGTTAGTGATTTGATTAACATTGATTCATCTATCTCTGGGATGCTCTAATGCATGCCCATGCCCATGCCTCTGTCTGGCTCATATGTCCCTTAATTGGAGGTCTCAGTGGAAAAATACCGTCAATGCTTGTTGAACCATGGCTTGTTCTTTTTCAGGTCAAGGTTAATCAATAAACAACTTAAATAGTTAAATTTTAAATGGATTCAAGAAGGTCACGAATCATGAAGCTATAAACAGTCAAACAGATACCCTTTATAATCAAATTTAGTGGCACACCTCAAATACAGATATCCTTGCAACACGAGGCCCATTTTTTCCCAAAAGAAGTTTCTTCTCCTGTAGAGAACATATAAAATCTCATGTGTTATCCAATCAGTATAAAATAAACAACCAAATGGGTCAAAAAATAAATTGCATGTATATTTAGCGATTTTTTTAAGATCAGTATTTAGCGATATAAGAGCAGCAAACATAGAGCTCAGTAAGACTCACAGAGTTCCAGGCGGGTTTTTCTGTGCTGCACCACCAAGAAGACACAGTCAAAAACCGCAGTCAACAACCATAAATTTTAAAACAAACACAAAGTTCTTTTAAACTTCAAGAGGCTGTCATTACTCATTACTAATAGAATTAATGTATTGAGCATATTAACTCCGAGTAATTCAAATACAGAGTTGCCACTTATCACTTAATTCATTATATCGCATACTCACATGTCTTCTAAGTTGGGAAAAATGACTGACCAACCCAAGAAAAAAGACTTTGAACCCAAAGGTTTGCTCAATTGGTGAGGGGGTGCACAAGTTCGACTAGTTTGACTTCAACAAAGAGCAACCCAAGGTTAAGGTTGTGAGGCTCCCATTTACGGTGCGGACACACAACCCAAGGTTAAAGATTAATGTTGGTGGGATTGATTCCGGATGAACCAAGAAAAGACACCCAAGAAAGAAGAACTATGCAAACAGTATAGTTAGCCACAGGAAACTACATCTTGATTTCCTCCCTCAGTCCCCCACCTCAACCTTTCTGACCTGCTCTTACCATTTACCTCTAGTGCCTTCTCGAGGAACCAATGGCATATCTCTTATAAAACAGAAGCAGAGACCACAACACCTCGACATGTATAGACTATAGACCGCCAGGGGCGAAAGCAACTAGTTGGGGGAGTGGCACATGCCACCCCAGGTCCAAAAAAAAAACAAAAAACTGCACAGAACCACTCTCCCAGTCCCCAGATCAAAAATCATCCCCAGTCCAATTCCACAGAAAAATTGTTCTTTTAGAGAAATTCGGTTTAGAATCAATCTTGGATGATTTTCGGTATGTGTCCATTTTGATAGATCATTTAAGTGTTTCCGTTCCATGTTTTTTTTTATAAGATTTTCCGTTCCATGTTGATTTATCATTAAGCTATGGAAATTTATACTTTTTTGCATAATGAATTGTTAACTTTTAGAAAGCTGTACTCGTTCTTAGTATGAAGTATGTTCATATTTCAGGTTGACACCTCTAATTTTGAATCCTGCTCCACCACAGTAGACCAAGCAAAGAAATGAGAGATTAATAAGCCATGGATTGCTTAACTGATCAGATACGTCCGTACGGAAAGTCTGTTCTCCGAAAGAAATACAAGCCATCCACTTGTCCTTGAACTGCATCTCCGCCTTCAAAATCACCAACCACACAAATTCACATCCTGCCCAATCACATAATCCCTCCGTCCCATTTTGTTTGCTCGGAAATTCAACTTTTGGAGGGGCATGCCTCTTTGAAAATTTGATTAGATTCAAAATATTGTCCCACAGCCAAGATTCAGTCATTACGAGAGAAAGTTATGGAAAGTTTACAAACTTTTTCTCGTTAAATTTTCAAAAAAAGGAACTTTTTGAAACATCTAGAATAGTAAGCAAAAAAGAAATGAGACGGAGCAACTCTCTGCGCGCGCGCGCCCTTAAAAAAAAGGTCTATTTTTAGAGAGAGAGAAAGAGAAGACGTGTGATTTGGATCGTTTACACTGATGAGTTTCACGAGGGCGATGCCGGCGAAATCGTCAACGGAGTGCAACTTCAGATTTCCAGACGTCGAATCACTGTCACGGCGGCGGTGGTGGTGGAGGCTGTGGTGGCGACGGATGTGGAGTCGCTGCTTCAAACGCGAAAGACGCGACGAAGATCCCTTTGAGCCGCCTGTGGAGTCGTCGGTCGGTTCCGTAACGCCCGGTCTCGAGCTTCCATGACCCATTCTCTCTCTCGCTCTCTCTCTCTCTCTCTGTGAAGTGCGATCTGCGAGTATTCAGACGAATGCGGTTGGAATAGGATATTATAAAAAGTTATGGATTTTGTGGTCGTTGACTGTAGTGTGTCGCGGTGGACATGAGGTGGATAACTCGGGCCTACACAATTGTTGGTTTGTTTGAAGTCAATAAACTACTCCACAGTAGTACGTGAATTTGTAACAAGTGTCTAGGAAATGCAAATAGGAGTAATAAATTTCCGAATAATATTTGAGTGTACGTGTATCGTTCCAATTTTATCGGATAGTCCGAAGGGACTTGAGTGTGCGTGTATACTGATTTAGTTCATTGTTCCAATTTTATCGAATATTTTTTTAAGGGACTTGAGTGTACGTGTACACTGATTTAGTTCATGTGTACCTACAAAATATGAACATTTAAAGTTCTATTTTGTTATTGGGTGT
Source organism: Gaultheria prostrata (assembly GCA_036023075.1). NCBI lineage: Eukaryota > Viridiplantae > Streptophyta > Magnoliopsida > Ericales > Ericaceae > Gaultheria > Gaultheria prostrata. The sequence continues at coordinate 125,809 of JAXBDA010000014.1, read as the reverse complement.
CATTGGGTAACTTAGGTGGGGTGGGTTTGTCAAATAATTTTAGCAACTCGTGATTTTAGTAAATGAGTACTCCACTTGGCTTGGGGGATATAGCTCAGTTGGTAAAGCTCCGCTCTTGCAATTGGGTTATTGCAATTACGAGTTGGATGTCTAATTGTTCAGGCGGTAATGATAGTATCTTCTATCTGAATCGATGGCTCACTTTTTCTAAGTAATGGGAAGAGGACCGAAACATACCGCTGACAGACTCTATTGAAACAAAGATGGGCAGTAAAAAACGTAAAGGAAATAGGATGGGTAGTTGGTCAGATCTAGTATGGATCGTTCATGGACGGTAGTTGGAGTCAACGACTCTTCTAGGATTCCCTTATCTGGGATCCCCTCGAAATAGGATCAAGTTGGCTCTTGCGACCCATTGCTAAAATCATTTGGCAAAAATTTCTATTATGTCATTCAAAAAATAAAGATAAATTACAGTTATACTACTTAAATTGGGTTTTCACCAAAAATACTATGTTCTCACCAAGGGAGGAGTCATGATTTTAGGTTAGCAAGGTTAAAAATAAAATATATATGCAAGTTATTTTTTCTATTTGCTCATGCAAAGAAATAACTAACTTAAGAGGTTAACTATAACTTGATTTACAGTTATACCTTTGTCTTTGTTTTATAATTGGTCTCAATGACTTATTATATTTCAAAAATAATGTACCCACATTTGTAATACTATCAATTCTCGAAAATAATAAGAAAAACTTGAGAATTCTATGTTTTCTAATCAAGTTGGGCAATTTATGAAATTTTGTAGGGTCAAAATTAAAAATTTTGTTTCAAACTTGTGAGAAATTAAAGTGAGAGGTCACTTGACCCCTATTGTACCTTAATTCATCAGCCCATGATTAAAAGTGGGTGGGTATTACTTACGGTCAAGTTTCCCACTTGATAAAATCAAGATTTGATAAAATCAACCTTGATGATTTTATCAAATGGGGAAGAAAGTTGATAAAATCTCAGATTTTTTAGTGCAAAAATTTGAGATTTTATTAAACTTTACTCCTCACTTGATAAAATCTAGGATTGATTTTATCAAAATCTGATAAAATCAAGTGGGAAACTGGGCCTTACGCTAAATGGTATGTTTGTGAATCTTCAATTTTGCCATTGACCTATTCTCTCACTTGGTCCTTTGCATTTGTTGACATCTTTGTCCCTCTCAAGATTTGAAGTAATGATTTCGTGATCCACAACAATAATAATTTGAGTGTAACCATTGCGATAGTATTGAACGATATGTGACGGGAATCAGGTGTAGTGGTCGTGAATTTTTTTAAATCATCTTTTGCCCAAAAATAATTTCAAGTTACTTAAATAACCCGTAAAGGTCATGTATTGATTGAAACAGCCGTAAACCAGTCCGTGAATCGGATATGGACCGATATGTAACATGAACCGACTGATATGCACACAATTTTTTTCTCTCAACAGCATACCTAAGTGTAACGGTATCAGAGATCTAAAAAACGGTTACATAACGGCCTGTGTGGAAAGAAAGAAAAAAAGAGAGAAAATTTAAAAACTTCCCTTTCTTTTATTTGGTTGGCAATAGAAAAAGAGAAAAAACATGAAAAAATAAATGAAAAACAAATTCTACTACTACACAATTTTCTCTACCTTTCATTTTCCCTTCTTTTCTCTCTTTTTTTTTTTCCTTCTCTTTCTTCTGGTTTTTTTTTTCCCAACAAGTTCTAAACACACCGTGAACCTATTTCCTCGTTTCGCGTCAAATTCAAATCGTACAGAGTCCGGTTACTGGGTTTTAAGTGAGGGTCTCCGGCTGAAAGCTAAGAACCTCTCTCTCTCCTCTCTATCTCTCTCACGCACTTACTCGGAGCTGCCGTCACTGAAAACTAGGGTTTCATTCTTTTCGAAAATGGAGGCCGTGGTGATTGATGCAGGGTCGAAGCTTCTCAAAGCGGGTTTCGCCGTTCCAGATCAGGCTCCTTCCATGGTAATCACCAAACCTTACTCTTCCATTTCATCCCCTTCTTTTCCCTTGTAGTTTGTTGTTCTTTTTCTGGGTTCGAATAAGGATCAGGAGAGATGAAGAGAAATTGTGTGCACACAGTTTCTGCTGTATCAGTCGCTCCTAAGCACTATTAGTAAATACTCTCAGGGTACGTTTGATTAGAATGAAAATTATGATGGAATGTGAAAACGAAAGAATGTGAATTGAAAAGAAAATTTTATTTTCTTCAATGCGTTTGATTCAAATGTAAAAGTTTTATGAGAATCTCGAAAGAAAATATTTCTAGTTACTAACTTACCCTTAAGATTTCTAGTTTTCTTTATATCGGAAATGAACTAAACAATGTAATAGGAAGAAAGAGGAGAGAAAGTTTAGAACCCGAGTTTAGTGAGCGTGGTATAGGTATTTGTGTTAATTTAGCTAAGGTTTACATTCGCATGGCTTCTGTTTTTGTGTTCTATAGCCTATAAGAGCATATTCGGGCATGGATATGTTGTGCTAACTACCTCTCAACGAGTTGAACACCAAGAATCAGTTAGCTCAGATTTGCCTCGATTTCGTGCATTGATTTATGTAGATACATTGACTCCTGCATGATGTTCTGATACTGAGATTGGTGGAATATATAACACCTTGATTACTATGTAAATGTCTATTTGGGGGGGGACTAATATTACTATTAAAGTAGGTATAGCTTGTTTAAAACTTATGAATTGGAGCTTGTGTCGAAACCTTGAAGGTTCCATATGGCTGAGGGTTTATGAATTTAGTATCTCATAGCTTGGTTATTCAAAATAGTATTTTGACAAGCATTATGCTTCCTTTGCATGGTGAATCTATTAACTCCTTTCCAACCAACCACCCTTCTCCATCAATGGGCATCCTCCTCAGCTATGTTCAAATCCATTTTCCCATCAATGCTTGGTTGACCTACAATAGTGACAAAAGGTCTAGAGCACAATCTTCCATCAGACAGCCGTCTTTCTTCCAGATCACGTGATGATATTTGAATTCCTTCCCCCTGCCTCTGAACAAAAGATATATTTTCAGCTTCTCCAGTACATCCTTCATTGAAGTAGGCATATGTAAAACAAAAAATTATTTCTGGAGTCTGGACAAGCTCGTCAAAATGCTATTGATAACATTAATTCACAATGTTTCCCCCCTTTTCAGTTTTTTGATATGCTTTATTGTAAAAAATAGTGTTATTGGATGAGGGGTAAATTAGCCTTAACAGTGGAAGTTTAAGGATGTAAGCTTGAACTCCATAAATATGGTTATGGAGTTTTATGGACCAAAAGGGAAGGAAAATATAAAAGAAGAAAAGCAAAATTGTGCTCATGTGGTCATAGGTCATCTGGTCATGCCATTTTATGTGCTCTTTCTGATATCTTTTATACCCTGATTTGATCAAGTGCTTATTTATTCTACTTCAAATGCTCTTTCTACGATGATAAATATCTCAAAGAGGGGGTAGGGCTTAACTTGTTTAAATTATGCTTCAGATAATTCCAACCCAAATGAAACGCATGCCAGAAGATGGATCACTGGATGAGCTTTCAGTGGCTGAGGAAGTTACTGTTGATCCAGTTGTGCGAGGGTACATCAGAGATTGGGATGCCATGGAAGATCTATTGCACCATGTTTTATATACAGGCCTTGGATGGGAAATGGGCAATGAGGGGCAAATTTTATTCACTGACCCACTTTCAACTCCCAAGGTTATGGAAAGCTTTCTCCATTTTATTTGTATGATCATCAAATTCTCTTTGGAAAACAGTTGGGCACATTGCATCAAGTGGGAATTCCGAATGAAACATGTCCCTTAATGGTGCACAACTGGACAAGTAGGCCTGGGTCTAAGAAATGGGAAGAATAAAATATTCTATTTTCGTATGGTGCATGTGGCTAATGAAAATTGTGGTGGTAGGATACACGTCGGCCTCATAGGATGAATAAATCATAATTGAAGGGATTGTGGGAAGGTTTTGGCAAGCATAGGATAACATCTCATTTGCCTTATTTAAAATATCTGACAGAAGCCTATTTTTGCTATATTAAACAGGTTGAACGGTTTATAGACTAATCTGGTCTTGGAAGCACGGGGAATTGGGTGGCACCCAACGCATATGCGGTCCCATGCTCCCTGTTGATAGATTAGTTACATACAGAAGAAATCCTATTTGATTTAAGTAATGTTTTTCTATTGATTGGATGAATTCAGAGGTAGAATAAGATTCCAGAATATTGAGAAAATATGAGGTGATTACAAACCATCAAACCAAGCAGACTTTCCAGTGATGTTATTATGGCATATGCTATATCTTATCATTCTTTTGGGTTGAGAGATTGGGGATACTGGTAGACTCATCTAGCTGGAGAAGAGTCCCTGCAGCAGATTTCTATCAGCAGCAAGAAGCAAAGTGATTAACTAGATCTGCAATTATGTGAAAAGGGTTTCAGTTTCATTATGATATTGGCCCGTAAGAGATGGATTGAGAAGCGATGGGATATAGCAGTTTTCGAAACATTATTGTTTCTATTAGCAGTTTTCGAAACAGTTGTCAAATCTGAAAGCACTTCTGTCACATTTAATCGTGTCAATCTATATATGAATTACAATTCAGCAAATTTATACATTTGGCAATTCCAGTTTACCTGCTGAGTCTTGTATATGCATAGTAATTACGAGGTCATCCGGCAGTTGGGACATGGTTTTATTATGTTGCTTGTATCTTGATGCTTTTATATTCTGTAGCGTGTCGGTTACATATGGTTGAGGTGTTTCAAGGTTGCAACATCAGCAGATTCAGTTGTTTTGGTTTTTGTTTCTTTTCTTGCCAACTGCTATATAGCAAGGAAACCTTTGTATTAGATATACAGTCATAACTGGTTTTTGTTAGATAGCTTGATATACACAGTTGGGCCCATTTCTTAACAACTTAAGCTTTTGGGAGAGTTGGTAACTTAACATGGTATTAGAGCTCTGGTTGCGAGAGGTCTTGGGTTCAAGTATCTCTATTTGCATTTGTTTTCCGTTTGCATTATGTTTCTCCCATTCGTATTCTGTTCTGCTCTATCTCTAAAAATTTGCATCTCCACGTGCAAGACGGAGTTGCACGTGAGGGAGGGTGTTAGATAGCTTGATATACATTGTTGGGCCAATTTCTTAACAACTTAAGCTTTTGGGAGAGTTGGTAACTTAATAGTTTTACCGGATGCAAAGAAATCTAAAACCAGTTTCTTAAACAGGGTGTTAGAGAGCAGCTGGTGCAATTGATGTTTGAAACGTTTAACGTCTCGGGTTTCTATGCATCGGAGCAAGCAGTATTATCCCTTTATGCCGTAGGTCGTATCTCAGGGTGCACTGTCGATATTGGTCATGGGAAGATAGGTAAGCAGATATTGGAAATGAAGTTGTATTATCTCCTTTTAGTCCATGAATTTTGTCATGTTAGTGAGCTTTCTGAACCTTCAGTCATTCTTTTGAGTGTCATTTTACTCCGCTGTCTCCTAGTTATTCCTTGACCATGGTATGAAGTCATGAACACAGCATAAAATCAAAGGGAAGCTGTACCTTTTATGATCCAAGGTGTAAGCGTAGAAACTTTCGAAATGAGCAAATGAATTCTTGCTAAGCTTTGTTCACTCTTTATGGGTGAATGCAGATGAGCATTTTGCGAGTAGTAACCCGAAATGTTAATGAACATAAGCATTTCGTTTGCATTTTTTCTTTGTTGGATGTGCTTTTTCAAGTTTTAGCCGCTATAGCCGTGTAACTGGACTGATGGTATCTTCTCTGTTGTACTGTTTGGGAATTAACCAGATATTGCACCAGTAATTGAAGGTGCGGTTCAGCACATTGCTTCAAGAAGATTTGAAATTGGGGGCATTGAATTGACAAATCTGCTTGCTCAGGAGCTTGGTAAATCCAATCCACTGGTGAAACTGACTACCTCAGATGTTGAGACGATAAAAGAGCAGTACTCATGTTGCGCTGAAGACGATATTGCTTATCAGAAGACTCAAAAGTCATGTCAGGAAGAGCAACATACTCTACCCGATGGACAGGTTTGTAATTTGGTTTTTCAACCAGATAATACTCCCCGCTTCTGAAAGAAATACCGTTCAGGAAATACTTCAAAGGGGTTTGTGGTTCTCCACTTTAATGCTTATATGCTTTATGTGGCATTCGCCGATTCACACATTTAGATGTATGTTTCCTGAAGCCCGTGTAGTTATTTTTCTTCCTTGACATATGTTTGCATATCAACCTGGTTTTCTTTTTTATCCGAACCTGGTTTTCTTTCATTAGGCAAGAATTTCAGAATCTTCTTTTGACCCTAGCCCAAGTCAGTTCCTTTCGAATCAGAGTGTGTAGATCAGGAGACCCGCCCTCGGGGAGGGATGGGCTCTCTGTTGTTAGATCTACACCAGTGTTGCTAGCTTGCAGTTCCTTTTGTTGCTATGTTGCCAACAGTAGGAGTTGCCGTTGATTATTGAATGCACGTGATAAGATAAGCTATCTTCCTTTATTATCTGAAAGTGCACTAAGGAAGTCTTGCTTTGAGTTGGTACACGGAACACATACATCTATCTGAGTTTGCTTGTAACCCCCATATTCTATGTACTTCTGCAGACCTCAACTGCACTAATATTCATCATGCGACATGCATTATCTTGTGTCCATTTCTTCTTCGGTTCACAGGCTTGCAACCTTTGCTGCTGTTCCATACTAATTCAAGTTGCATTCTGTTGGCTTTCTCCCTTGCTTCGGTGCTCTCAAGTCGACCCAAATTCCCTTTCACTCCCTTACTGATGCTGTTGTCTCTTCATGGTAGACTTCTCCTTTTCTCTCCCCTCTAGTTCATTCAACCCCCAAGACTACAGGGCATTTTTTTTTCCTTCTTTCATTTTTTGTGAAAATTTACCTAGTACAGTACAGTAGAATAGTTCATCGTTAATTTGTTACAAACAGATCATGGGAACTGGCCTTTTCTACCTATAGATTTTGCTGTTTGAACATGTGATTGGTTGATATTGCAAACTTAAGTACTGCTGCATGTAATGTTTATTGTACTCTTTTGCTGCTAATTCAGTTAATTAATCAGGCATTTCTGTGCACCTCATGTAGATCCATATTTAGATCAGCCCTATCTACGCATTATGATCTAGTTCATTTGGGTTCTTGTTCAACATTTTTCTCTGTCAAGGCAATATGCTCGGGTGAATTTAACAAATACTTGTAGAGTGCAACATAGCATGTTTTACTGCAACTTCCTTTAGAGACCCTTGAGTTTGGATATCCGAGTGCAACTCATAGCATACTATTTTCAGGTGATCACCATAGGAAGAGAAAGATATACTGTTGGCGAGGCTCTATTCCAGCCATCTCTTCTGGGTTTAGAGGCACATGGTATAGTTGAGCAGCTTGTTCGTAGTATCTCCACCGTATCATCTGAGAATCACCGTCAACTGCTGGAAAATACAGTACTTTGTGGTGGCACTGCTTCTATGACTGGTGGGAATTTTTGTCTTTGAAGTTTTAGTAGAGTTGAGATATACCAACATTTTCCTATATCTCTATGGATGAGAACTTTAAGCATTTGATGATTTTGGTTTTTGATTGATGGTGTACATGATTGCAAGTGAACAATGGCTGGCTGCTGATTCTATCTTGTGCTACCTCTTGCAGGTTTTGAAGATAGGTTCCAGAAAGAAGCCACCCTTTGCTCGTCAGCTGTTCGCCCATCGCTAGTAAAGGTAATGCAATTCATCATCGCATGCTTCACCTTTCCCCTCCAACTCTTTCATGATGCTAGATGTTTTATGCTTTCCTTATTTACCCAACAGTCTCCATTCGAGAATTCCGTTTACAAAGCAGCCATGGGTCATTGATAAACCTCTGTAATTTTATAAATAGTAGAATTCCATAAATGTTATCAAATAGTGATTTTGAAAGGGCTCTTCTTGAGAAATAGGTTGGTAGTCCAACTCTAATGCGATCTCACTGTAATTGTTTTCTTTTCTGATACGGTTGCGATCCAAATGAAGCAACTTCAAATGGAAATGCAGCCAGTTGTCATGATAGTGTTAATTGAGGAACCATAACATTAGTATGGATGAATCTGAGGTTAGGAAAGCGTTTGAACTTGTTAAGAGTGAATTCAAGCATTTCTATCATTCTGTACATTTACACCAACCGAAGTGCCATATGTTTTGATACTTTGTTCATTACAGCCTCCAGAGTACATGCCTGAGAACCTGTCCAAGTATTCAGCATGGGTGGGAGGTGCCATACTTGCCAAAGTTGTGTTCCCACAGAATCAGCATATGACTAAGGCAGATTACGATGAAACCGGACCTTCAGTTGTGCACCGGAAATGTTTTTAGAATATTTGAACCTGTAGTTCTTAAAATGCTATTTCGGCTTCTGCGTTAATCATAGGATTGTAAATTAGGCTAATGTGTGAAAGTGGTAGTCTGATCAAAAAGTGTTGTAGCTTCTCTCTATCGCTGTCATTAAAGCTGAATTCTTCTTTACCTCTTCACACCTTTCCAATTTAGTGGTTCAAAACAATGGATCGTCGAGATTATTCCCCCCACCCGTGCGGGAATTCTTTTTTGTTTGGTGGAATCTTATATTCGTTTTCGAGTACTGTGTGTTTTCTCATACCTCTATTGCGGATTGAATATGTTTTCAAGTAAACTTTGCAAGTAAGATGGACTTGAGCTGGCGACTCGAATCATGACTCCGTCTCCAATTTGACCAGGAGCAGGGTGGGAGATGCTTCTGTCATATTGCATAAATATTGTTTGTCTGACCTCTAAAAAAGAGCAAACCAATTAACCAACCTTTTGAAAGTGGATGTGTTGCCAAACCCATTGTAATAGACATGAAATTTCAATGAACTGCTCTGATTGTACAGTTCAATCTCAGCACCATCACCAAAGAAAATGGAGCGATATGTGATAACTCCGCATGACAGGCTTGTTAAATCAAATCCATCCTCTAGCGGAATAATGTGATTTCCGGTAGTCATTTGGTGGCCAAACTAGACCTAGAGAAGTTCCACAGGCAAGAAATACTCTTACAGAAGTTGTTTGACTAGGTGCAGTTCATGTTTATATGCATATGCATTATTGAGTTTGTTCCTTCCTAATACCTACCAAACCATTGGCTAAAGAGGAAGTGCAATCTACAAGGGTACCTGTACAAAGGTAAGGAGGCTATTCTGTGATGTAGATTTTGTGCCAAGATGTACTCTATCGCCATGTTTTTTTTGTTGGTAATTAACTATCTCATAGAAACCAAAGAAAGGATCCTCAAGAGGTACAAGAAACTAAGGCAAAAACCTATACAAGGAATAAACCAATAGTGAGAAAGCTAAAGCCTATACAATAGAAAAGCCTAGAAAGAAATGTGCCAATTCTGGCAGAGTGGGAAGATAAAGAGGAAGGCCTAATATTCCTACTTTGGGAAGCTTTGACCCTAACTTCAAATTTGACCTGCCCAATAACAGTTGAAGGAGGCCTTTGAATACCTTTAAAGACTTAACAATTCCTCTCTTGCCAAACAAAATAAACCGTGGCAGTAAAAGCAAGCCTCCTTGGAAGATTAGGAAAACCCTTCCCTCTGAAATTAGAACAGAACCATGTAACCTTCTGAGACAAAGATCAACAATGGCAGTCCACACCTAACTGGAAAAGGAACACTAAAAAAGAAGGTGCTCCAACGTTTCAGGATATCTATCACAGAGAGAACAAATAGGACTAGCAATGACTCCCCATCTATGAAGTTTGTCTTGGTTCTTAAGCTGCCTCTAATAGCCATCTACATAATAAAACTGTCTTTTAATACTTTTAGAGAACTAAACAATCTTGTGCCATGAGACTAGAGGATAGCGAGTCTGAAACACATTCCAAGCATGAGAACCTTGATACTTGGATGAAGGAGAACCATCCCAAATAACTGAGTCACTATCATTGGGACGAGGTAGAAAAGTAGGACAAGGGAGGGAAAGAAAATGCCAAGTCCAGACATCATTGTAGATAATGGAGGAGACTTTGACTGCTATAGGAATACCATAAACCAGCTGGAATTGATGGTCAAAGTAATCAAGGAGAGGACCTGCTGGGTGCCAATTATCATGCCAAAATAAGTGAAAGATTCATCACCAATGATATATTTAAAAGGGGGCACACTTTAGGCCTGAGCTGAAACAACTTTCTCCAAGTCCATGAGCAAGCAAGAGGAAGGTATGTTCATAGACCAAAGACATTGATTCTTGATGATGTATTGATAACTCAATCTGACCCATGAAGAATTCTGATGAGAGCATATAGCCCAAAGATGCTTTGCCATTGCAACATAATTCCAGTCCACAATTCTCCTAATGCCAAGGCCACCCCCATTTTTAGGACAACAAAGAGCTTCCCAAGCAACCTTGTGAGAGTGGGTATTCTGTCACCAATTGATTCCGGAATTCATGTTTTTGATCACAAATACTTCCAAGAGTACTTCAATTTGGAGAATTACCTTTGAGATATTACCAGAAGTCCATGCAAGAACACGATCCATTCTCAAAATGATGAAAGCGCTTCCGGTCTCTCACAATAATTTTACGGTTATAAACCTTAGAAATAAGCTTTATTGAGGAGTGACAGTCATCGCATATTCGTAAGTTTTTAACTACCCGGAGCGGTGTTTGGGGTTTCGTACTGATTAAACCGAAGGCAACTGCAATTTTCTCACTATGATAGTACAAAGCACCTTCCTTCTCTTCATCATCCATTTTGAGGCACACTTGCGAAGTGTCTGGCTCATAACCAAGCAAACTCAACTGTCTAGACATATCTTCCAACATCAAATGGATCTCTTTCGATTTTCGATAGGATTCATCTTCCACAAAGAACTCATGAATAGTTCCATCAAGCTCAATCCAGCTACATCCCGGATCTTTCTTTATTTCCATCTCCTTCATCCTCATTCTCACCTCAGAAACTCCCTCCCAATTTTCCATAGAGGCATACATATTCGATAACGCCACATATGCTCCACTATCATGAGGAACCATCTCCATTAAAAGTCTCGCTACCCGTTTGCCTATTCGAATGTTTCCATGCTTCTTACAAGCACCAAGCAAGGCCTTCAAAATCACATCATCTGGTTTAATAGGCATTTCCAAAATAAGTTTTTCAGCCTCTTCCAAAAGACCAGCACGACCTAGAAGATCAACCATGCAACCATAATGCTCGATCTTAGGTTTTAACCCGACTACTCTAACCATGTGGTCAAAAATCAATCTTCCCTCGCGCACTAACCCTGTGTGGCTGCATGCACTCAACACAGCGATAAACGTAACATCCGTTGGTTTCACTCCAAACCGCTCCATCCTCCAGAAACGATCAAGTGCATCCTTTGCTTGACCGTGCATGGCAAGGCCACTAATCATAGCATTCCAAGTGATTACATTCCTTTGTGGTAGGCTATTGAACACATCAAGTGCCTTCTCAATGTTTCCACACTTCGAATACATATCGACCAAAGCAGAACCGAGCACCCCATCAATTCCAATCTTGTTTTTCTCCGCATACAAATGCACCCACTTGCCCAATTCAACTGCCCCAAGTCGAGATATTGCCGGAAGAACACTAACCAGTGTGACATAATTCGGATGCTCTTTCGATATCTGCATATCCCTAAACAGCTCTATCGCTTCCTTATAGAACCCACTCTTCGCGTACCCAGAAATCATTGAATTCCACGATACAACACTTCTATTGGTCATTTTATCAAACACTTGCCTCGCAGCTCCAAAATCCCCAATCCCAACATACCCATCAATCATCACATTATGCATCACAACATTACTACCCAATTCCCATCCCTTCCCATTAAACAACATGTTGGCGCTCTCCAACTCTTGACACACAACATACATTCTCAAAAGATTACAAACAACAAATTCATCAAATTCCAACCCATACTTCACAACCAACCCATGAACTTGCTTCCCTTCTTTTATCAAACCCGCTCGGGCACACGCCTTGAGCACAGACGGAAACGTGAACCGATTGGGTTCAACGCCAAAACCCATTTGGGAGAACAAAATCAGGGCCTCAATTGGGCCTTTTTCGACGTCTTCGTTTCCAGATAGCGCTCTTATAAGGGTATTGTAGGAGAAGCAATTGGGCTGGTGGGTGTGGCGGAAGAGGTGGCGTGCGTAGGCGAGGTCGCGGTGGGGAGGGGGGGAGAGGGCGGCGAGGTGGAGGAGTTGGGCGGAGGCTAGAGGGTCGTGCATAAGGCCTGTTTTGATGAATTTGGCGTGGACTTGGGTTAGGTGTCGTAGGGTTTTGCATTGGTTGAGGTCTGGGAAGAGCGTTGAAGGGTGTGGTGGGGGATGGGGTGAGGTGGGATTCATGGGAGCGGGAAATGGCATTTCAGGGGGAGACAGACATGGGCGCCATGGATGAGATTTTATGGTTTGATGTAAAAGATTAGATTTTTTTAGAAAATTGAAAATTCTATTCCCTTGTGCCTTTTTTAATGTGTTGTTTTGTAAATCCAACTTACTATTAAACTTAAAATAATATCATCATTATATTTTTCATATCAATTTTTATCTTTTTTTTACACTTTTTTACATCAATTTTACCATTACTTTTCAAAATCATCCTCCACTTATACCCATTTAACTCTTTACCCACTCATTTTTCGAAATGACAAAATGATAATTGTACAAACTTTTACCCATTAACTTTTCAAAACACACCTTATTAAGGAATAACCCAAAATGGAAATGTCGACAGTAAAAAAGGGACGGAGGGAGGATCATTTTTTCATGAATTTTGAAAAACTTGGGGCGTTTGTTCTTTCTATACGTAGCTTAGTGGTATCTTAAGTAGTTTATTACTTTCAAAAAAAAAAAAGAAGTTACTGCACAATTATAAGTTTCTTTGTTCATTTTAGGCTTTGGTCATCAAAGTCTCTCTCTGTGCACGATTTTCAATAAATTTTCTATTTAATTATTACTCTCATTTCTTTATCTATCTCTCTCTACTCATTACCTCCAAAACCTCTCTCAAAACCCAAACCAAACACAACTACTGCAGCCGTTGTGGTAGTTGTTAGAAATTGAGAAGGTGAGGTTACAGATACGGAGTTATTGCAAAATTAAGGTTGGATCAACTCAAAAGGTGAGGTTACAGATATGGAGTTATTGCAAAACCAGTCAAGATATTCTCACTACCAGGGTGGTCGAATCCAGACAAACCTGCCAAGGCAGATCGACACTACGTGCAGACATAGAGTCCTGTCAAGATCTAGTAGTAGAGAATCTCAGTAGAAAACACAGCTCAATCCTAAGTATAAAACACAAATACAATCTGAAGACACTCCACGCAGGGAGGTATTACAGATGCAAGGCTTCTCTCTCAAAGAATGAAAAGGGAGATAAAATGGGGTGAAATTGGATTATCTGAACAGCCATGCACATTTTTCATATGGCTCAGGAGGGATGACCCAAACCAAGCCCGGACAAAATAACACAGGCCCTGTCCAGTTTGTATCATTAGTGGCCCAAACCAGCAAAACATGATTTTTTTGATGGGCCATAAGCCCAACTATTCGTCAAGAGCACCACAGCCAAGGTTTTGCTATGGGATTTTTCTTTACCGAAATTCAGGTTTGTAGGATGTTGATAAATGCATGATCAGAACACATTTATCTTCTATGCGAGTTCATTTTTTTCTATTCTGATCAGGCATTTATTGACATCCAAAAAACCTAAATTTTTATATCCTTATTATTTTCGAGGTTCATCAAAATAAGTGAGTATATAAATAGTAATGTGGCAAATCGGTTGTAAGTTTAGTTGTAAAAATGAGTGTAATATAATTGTTCGATTGAGATGATTTTTTTATATCTCAAAAAAATACTCCCTCCGTTCTTTTTATAGTGTGTATATTTCCATTTTGGGTTGTCCCTTAATAAGTGTGTGTTTTGAAAAGTTAGTGGGTGCATTTCCTATTTTGCCCTTAAAAGTAGATTCCTTTTTAAAAACTTAGTGAGTATTATTATATTGATAAGGGTAAGTAAAGAAAAGTAGATGTAAAAATTGTAAAAGTTTATGTGAGAAAAATAATTGAAATTTCAAGGTAACACACTTAAAAAGGAAAATGGAGTACTTTAAAAGTAACATTTCTTGTTCTCCAATAGATTTTAGGTAGATTTTATGAAAATCTCATAAAATGGGCATTTTATGGAGATGTGATAAAATGGAGTTGTTTTCCTAACTGATAAAATGTACTAGTAGTTTTCCTATAGGTTTTAGGAGGATTTTATGAAAATCTCATAAAATGACATTTACATTTTATGTGTTGAGATTGAAGTATCATAAAATCTCAGATTTTATGTACCTAAAATCTATTGGGGAACAAGACCTAACTATTTTATATAGGACTCCGGAGTGAGCCCTATATACTTGTACACTATCGATATCCATTGGGCAACAGCCCATAGTGTTTTTTTTTTCTCAGAGTTGGTACCATAGTTGAGAGAAAAAAGAATAGTTAAAAACAAAAAAAACAAAGAAAAAAGAGAAATGGAACATGAGTGAATAAACATCTGAAGGAAAAGATAAAGAAAATGACTTATAGCCTAGCGGTTATCTCCTGATTCTCCCACAAGCGAGACTAGAGTTCAAGCATCGACAGAGACGTTTGGGGTTTAGGGCTATGGATAGATTCTAGAACATTTCTGGACTAACTTACTAACTCCTCCGCTAACCCTCACCGATGTATACCGAATGACAAAAAGAAAAGATAAAGAAAAGATAAATGTGTACGTCTGTGAAATACAACCAAATACAAAGGGCCAGATTGTCTTTCCAAAAGAAGAGCGAGAGACAGCAACAACCCGTTCAAGAAATGTGCTGAATTGACTTGGATTTGATGGAAAAGAATTACTAGTACTAGAGATAAACTTATTTACCATGGTTTGCGCCACCAGTTTTTGTGAGCTCTACCGCTCGTTAATTGTAATAATCTAAATCGTTTATCTTATAGAGCTTGCAAAATAATGTAACTATGGAAAAAAATTAGCTTGATCAGACATCGATAGATATGTCAAAAGTTGAATTTTGTCTTAAAAAATGGAAGGGCATAGACGTTTTAACTTATCAAACTAATTTTTTGTGTGAATACATTATATTACGGGCCCAATAAAATGAACGGTTCAAATTATTTGCAATGTACACTTGGTTGGCACAAACCCCACGGTCTATTACTACTCTATTTATTGCCTAGCAGAACCCAAATAGAAAAGGCATGGAATTCAATCTAACCTTATTGATTACTCCCAAAATATTTGTCCGGTTGGTAAAATGAGAACTTCAAAATAATTTATTCAAACTTTTTCTATCAATTAAAAGAACTTATTGATATCTAGTACTCCCTCCGTCCCCATTTTTTGGTTCCAGTTGTATTCTAACCGGATGAAAAACTTAGTTATATCTTTAAATTGGTAATGAATTTTATATCCAATATGGATCTTGTTTGATAGATCTCGACTAATTCTATAATACAATGTTTTTAAAATCACGTAAAATATTATAAATTAGAAGATATAATCAATGGAAAAGTGGCACGCACTCCAAAAAAGGACCATAAAATGGGGACGGAGGGAGTAAATTTTTTTAAAAATTTGAATTTCTTTTCAAAACGTTGCAGTATTTTAAAGTTCTTGTTTTGCGAACTGGAAATATATTTTGGGATGAAGGGAGTACTCTTTTACTAGCATGCCTATCCGATTGTCAAGGATAAACTACAGATTAAAATAAAGGGAGAAGCACGAGCCGGTACAGCCCACTTAGAGAATTTACGTCCAGGTACAACACGTGCAGTGCCCCCCTCCCCCTTCTCTCTCTGTCTCTCTACCCACCTCATATGGGCACAATTTCTCTCTCTCCTTAGCTCCACAAATCGTATGAAAGTGTCTAAATTCTAGGGTATCCTATGAAAGTGGCTAAACCTAAATCCTAGGATACCTTATGAAAGTGTCTAAACCACTAAAATCCTATAAAAAGAAAGTGCACCCTAAACTTAAACTCTAGAGTACCCTATGAAAGTGTCTAAATCTAAACCCTATGGTACCCTATGAAAGTGCCTAAAATCCTAGGGTACCCTATAAAAGTGTTTAAACCACTAAAACTCTATAATAGAAAAGTGCACCCTAAACCTAAACCCCCAAAAAAGAGTGATTTAGGGGGGTGTTTGGGAGCCCTTTTTCCACTTTTCATTTTTACAATTTTGGATTTTGGTTGTTTGGGAGACTTAGGCCAAAATGAGTTTTAAGAAAATGAGTTTTCCATTTTAGACTTTAGAGAGGAGAAGTGAAAAAGAGGTGTGGAGGAGCTTTTTGACTTCTCATTTTCCACTTTTCCCATTTTCATTAACAAAAGACTCACAAAATGTATTCTGTACATGTCTCCCAAACACTACTCATGTTGCAAAATGCATTATGCACATTTCTCCCAAACACCCCTACCAAATTCAAAATATATTCTGACCATAATCCAAAAAGCCAAAAAGTCAAAAAGTTGAAAATGAAAAGCTGAGAATGAGTCTCCCAAACACCCCCTTACCTTACCTTAGTGGTAATTAAAAAAAGTGACTTACCTTAGTGATAATTAGATATCTCTTTTCTAAACCTAGAAGTAAAAATCTCTAAAATAAAATCATCTCCATGACAAACATAATCAAATTCATTGCCCCTACTTAGCTCAATTCGATCTCATGGTATTTAAGTTATGGAATGATTGTAAATTTATCCATACAGGCCTTCAGCTTAGGATATACGTATATATGTACTAAATTAGCATACAACACCATTCCCAAAAGTACCAAAAATGGATGCAAAAAAATCCATTCCTGAGCTTTGTCTAGTAGTGCTACAAGTGGAATCTCCACTTATTAAGCACAAGCCATATCCCTCATGAGTCATGATCAAATATCGTTTTCATCTTTTTTTAATTTTGGTCCTTGGTACTTTAAAATCAAACAAGTGGTGTTTGACTCCTTTTTGGGCTCTTGTGTTGACCTTTGATGTGGATATATGGAATTTAGCTAAGTATCATTAGCTTTACTCAAAAGCCATAAATGTTGTCCAAACATTCATTCTTGTTAGTGTTTCTTTTCCAATTACATATACATATGTAGACCCACAACCCTAGATTAGTAAAATAAAAAGGTTTATTAATTTTAAGAATTATAAAGTCCTAACACATAATGTAAGGAATGCTAATACAAAAAACAAAGAAATCAAAAGCATAATCGCACAAGAAGATAGCTCGGCGAAAGTCAGTAGTGTTAGTTGTTGTTAGTGAGGTTTGAACTCTAGTCAAATGCACCGATACAAAGTCTCTACTACTGGATTACCGCTCCACTAACTTGCTACACGTTAGTGTTGCCTATTGCAACCATTTATGGCTCGAAGTACAAGACAATGTGTAATACGAAGCACAATCTTCATATACTTTTATTTCTGCACAACTTAATATTATACAACACTATCAGGTTCAGACAAACTTCATAACACGAGAACGAGTGCTGTAAAAACCTTAATCTAGCTTAATTTGCGTATATGTCCTTGTCATAGGAGAGGTATAGCTTTATGAGCAAGTTGAGTTTGGCTAAGAAGGGGGACCATTGTCTTGTGCAATCATAATGGCTTGCAAACTGATTTGGCAGTTTTCAAGCAAAGTCCAAACCCACAAAAAGTTTACTAGTTAATGGGGGAGTTGCCTTCGATCACAATTAACTTCCTCAAAGGTGTGCTAGGCTTACACATGCAATACATCACTTTCTTCACTCCCTTTCATGCATTTCTATTATTTTAAAATTATATGTCTTGATTTTCCATTATATTTATTAATCTTTTTATGGGTGAGATGATTAGTGTGTGTGCTGAGTGCATGGTTACGAGCTAATTAAGCAATGAATTAAATAGTATTTTTCTAAAACACACAAAAAGGAATACATGTTTGGTTTTCACATCATGGATTAATTAATTGGGCAATCTTTGATGATGTAATCAAATGTCAACATTCAACAAGTATGTATGACATTTAAATATTTGGAAAAATGAAGGTCATAAATAGAGGATTTAAATTAAAAGAGGAACAATATTGCCTCTGTGATCATAAATAGAGGATTTAAATTAAAAGACGAACAATATTTGTTATACATTGTTGGATTGATTTTCTAACTACTTAAACTTTCGTGACCATTATAACCTAATGTGATATCAGAGCCCAAGTTGAAAGATGGATTAGGTTCAGTCGATCTCTCTGTTTTCCATTTGCTTTCTGTTTCTCCACTTCGTACATTATTTCACTTTATCTATAATTATTTACATCTCCCCGTACAATACGGTCGGATTGCATGTTAGGGAAGGTGTCGGATATCATATTTACATTTTTTGGCTCATTAACAATTAAAGATTCTTGGACAATTGATAACTTCACAGAAAGATTTTTGTTCCCAAGGACGGACATGCAAGAGCAAGGGAGCTGGGAGTGTGTTGTGCAGGAGACGTACATCACAAGTTGTTTGACTTGAATCGTTTATTTTATTCATCTCGTTGAGTATTTATTCCACGCAAACATTCGGGTTGATCGGACATCAGTAACCCGAATTTTTTCGTGGAATGAATACTCTGCGAGATAAACAAAATGAAGATTCAGATCAAATAACGAGACTTATATGTCCAAATTCATTGGAGATAAAATCACATCCCCACCTCATTTTATCACCTCAACCTCATTTTATCAAATGACAAACTTTGCATTCCCTGTAGAACACCGAGGCCCCCCGAGCTTAATAAAAATTACGAAGTATCTATATAAATTTTGGTGCACATTTATAAAAATCTCTAAAACCATATAATGTCGTTGACTCTCTAAATAGTGAACAATTAATCTTACCTTAGCCATTGTGTTAATAAATACTTTATATAGTTAAAAAAAAACATACTTTTATATAACCCCATCAAAGAAATTCTGCATTTACCTACAGAATTCATGAACTTTAATCATTTGGAATTGGTTATACATACAACTAAGGTTTCACAAAATGTTGGTTCTTTGATTATTAAGATGTTGGCATGCCACACAGTGCCCCCAACAGATGGGACCCAGTAAGTTTTCTTGGTTGGAAGTATTGAAGGCCAAATACATATGAATATTCACAAAATCATGCCCATGTGGGTTTGTAAGAAGTATTTTTTTTACCTCTGTATCTATATTAGTGTGCTTGCATCACACATGACCCAATGCTTCACTAAGCATTCACCCATTAAAAAAATTTGGAATTGGGTTTCCAATAGTGCGGGTTGTACGTAGTACGGTATCTGAGCCGTTGATCGTGCAATTAATGTTAGGATTTCATCTCGACAATTGCATAATCTGAGCCGTTCATTACCGAAATAAAATCAGAGCCATTAATTATCGAGATCAGCGACTCAAATGCCGCACTATAGGATCTCAAGATCCAAAAAAGTTTTGCTTGGTTCCTTAGCTTTGTGACACAACAAAAGTAGTCACCAATGTAGAGAAAACAGTGGGAAAAAGGAGGAAGACCACTTTTTTATGTAGTAGCAGCATTGAATTAATGTTCAAATACCTCCCATCAAACCACCCTTAACAGTGCCCATTGGGCTCCACAAATATCCTTGATCCTTCTACTGGAAACCAGATCCCCTATTCCAAAACTCCCTTATTCCTCTGTTTCAGGGGGGTCTGGGCCATTGGATCATACATGAATTTTTAAACTACAAAAATAAAATTCACCATTCAACGGCTCAAACCCCCCATAAAACAGAGGAATATAGGGGTTTTGGAACAGGGGATCTGACACCCTTTCTCCTGAGTTCTATCCTTCCACCTCTCATTAGTCCCTCCACGTGAGGGGTGCAGTTCCCATCCAGGAATTCTCCCCAATACAAAACAGAAACCTCTCTACAACAGGACCAAAATTAAAAGTAACCCCGTCAGGATTGGGAAAGTTGTTTTGCCTAAGGATTTAGGGGTTTGCTCCTATATAAGGTCTTAGTTCCCTTGCCAGCAAACTCTTGGGGGCTATTTGTCGGGAGTTATGACCGGTCGTTGCATCCAGGGCACCAAAAATTTTTGCACGCTATTTGGCCGGAACATCCGATTATTTTTAAAAAAAAAAACGAGGGAAAATTATACTACTTAGATTGGACTAGGCTCAGGCTCAAGGCTTCAGATAAATTAACATCACCTATGCGTGATGAGACTTTAGTTTCGGTATGAACGATGCGGATGTGTCTCCTATAAATAGAGGTGTCGTGTGATATAACAATACTACCTAGCAAAAGTGAGTGGTTCCATTTTCAATACCCAAAAAAAAAAAAAAATTGTCTTATCGTTCCAAAATTCAAAATGAAAGCATTAGATTCATACAGTATATAGTAGGAGTATATACTATATACTTTGTCTTATATATGTTTTTGTACGCATATAGAATGTTTCTCGAATTAAAATGAAAGGCTGAGATTTACTTCGATGTGTGGTGTCAACCGTTCAGGCTGAGATTCACTTAAATGTGTGGGGTCAGCGAGCAATTTTTCAGTACCGTGAGGGTACCACGTGGTATTCCTTCGGCGCATTTAGGTCGTTTATTTTGGCTTTGGGCAATCTGAATTTGGAGAGAGAGAGAGAGTGAGGATATAGGGTATTTTAATCTCGACCGTCTAATACACTTTTGGACGGGCTGAATGCAACGTTTAAATACCACGTAAACTCGGTCACGTGGTAGCTAGTAGGTACCCAAAAAATTCGGTGTCAGCATTCCATAGTGAATTGAGTTGGTCACCGCTGATTCTGATGTTTTTGTTCTCCATTATTGCGAGCTAAAACCCATGAGCCCGACAAATCTACATGCATGAATCTCAGTTTCCATTTTGATTCTTGAACCGTCAAATAATTAATGTGCAGGACAGGAGTAATTATTATTTAGTCTTGAACCACGTTCATTTGGTGTTCTGAATCATTTACGTGAATTCCATACACTTAGGCCTTTCCTTCGCATGTCCTAAAATGGAAAATTCCATAAAATCAATTATCAACCAGAAAAACTCATAAAATCAACACGTGGGATAAAATGGAAAATCTCATAAAATTAGCACGTGAGAAACAGATTAGTCGTCAACCCACGAGAATATGTGATATTGAAATGTCACGAAACACTACGTGACCGTACTCCGAGAGGTAAGGCATTTTTCTTGATACAAAGTAAAATTATCAAGATGAGTGTGGCCACTATTACCCCAACTTGCACACAAATTCCAAACAAAACTATCCAGAATCTTACACTTCCAATAGGAACTAGGCATATAGTTTGCTCCAATATTGATTCACCAAAACCTGTGGTTGGGTTGTATAGGAATGCTTTTCTTTAAAGACTCTGATTTATGTGCATAAAATATATATATCCATACCAGGTTTGTTCGGTTGTTGGTGAGTTTACTCTCTCTATAGATTATACGCGTAAGCTAGCATGGACACCGTCAAATCAAAAGAGACAAAAAAAAAAAAAAAACAACAAAAGAATTTCCATGCACGTCAGATAGCCAGGTCATTCAAGATATGAGATATCCCAAACATAAAATCCCCATTAGGTGAAGTGTCATAAACTTTTGGTACAACATTTTGCTAGTAACCCCATGCTAAAATATGTTCGGACATTATTACCAAAAAAAAAAAACATTGTTAACTTAATTCGATCCTATGTTTTGGATCTAATTTGGGAAACTGATTTCGTCGAGATCATCGAACGATAAGAAAACTTCATCCAAGCATGAAAGCTGCGGTCCGTCATCGACATTGTCCTCGTCGCAGTCGCAATCGCTCTCATACACTCGACAAAGTACCCATTTAGTATAATCCTGAAAATAAAATTGCCAAAAAAAAAATGTCATACATTATTCAATATATTCCTCTTTTACCAAAAACTTATGTTCAAAAAACTTAACCACTTTTTAATTCAATATATTCCCCTTTTACCAAAAACTTATGCTCATAAAACTTACCACTTTTGGACTCCCTCGTCTTTTCGATGATCTAGTAATACTAGCACTACTTGAACCCGAACCCGAATCCGATAGCCTATACTCGTGCATTACCCAATTAGTTTTGACTCCGGCGGGGGCTTCACCGATGTAGAACACATAACATCTCTTCATACCAATTTTCTTGCCGGCAGTACTAGTAACTATTGATTCATCAATGGACTCTAATGGCTTCCAATACCCGTTCCCGGTAACTCGGTTCTGCGTCTTCCGGCTAAAGAAGTACCATTTGTTCCCTTCCGCCATGGCTTTACCTGCAGAAAAACACTCAAACATAAACTTTAGTTGCTTGTCATTTCATTGAAAAAGAAAAAAGTAAATCAAGGGGTTTGGCCGAGTGACATGAGACAACAACTAAAGGCTTGCCCTTTAGGAGGTCGCAATTTTTATTTTATTTTATTACGGTCGCCAGTCAAATCTCACAACGGCCAATTATTCCAAACCTTAGAGCTACTCAAGGTCTGTCCGGTCATTAACTTTAGAACTTTGAGAGATTTAGTCTAAGTACGCGCAAGCTGACTTGAACCCTCGATTATTATAAAAGTGAGCAAGAGCCTTCAACGAATAAGATAAGCTCACTTCACCTTTTTTTTTTTTTTTTTTTCTCTTCCTCATCCTAAGAATATATAAAACCTATATATTACCTAAAGAAATGCACCAAAAATATTTATTTCCTTATATGTAAAGAGGCAAAAGTATAAAACCACTCAGAAAAAGTATGAAGAATAAACATTTATTGAAATTGTATACTAGCTTCGTCTATGTCTATGGTAGCAGCATTTTGGACACTTTTCTGTCCAACTTTTTAATTAGTCAAGGTGCGCGCACGTGCAAGTTGGCCTGAGATACATACGTGGTTATAGAAAAAAGAACTTTTTTGTATTAGCGAACATACGTACGTACGTACCGTGTAACTCCCAAGGATCATAAGGATAGAGGTCGAGATCAGGGATGACATCCGGATGACAAGGCAAGAGAGCTGCCTTTCTTTGAAGGAAATGGACTACAAGTTCTTCGTCGGTCGGGTAAAATCGGAACCCCGGTGGGAGATTGAAATTGTTATTATCACCCATATATATCTCTCTGAATATGTATATAGATATGTGTATATATATGTGGATAAGAAAGAAATGAAGAAATTGGAAGGAAGGAGGAGATGGTGGTGCTGAAGGTTTTGGTTTGTGGGATTTTTGTATTAATAGAGAGAGAGAGAGAGAGAGAGAGAGAGAGAGAACTGACGTGAGATGGAAGAGAGTGGTGGTGGTGGTGTGAATTGGATCAAACCAATCACCAATGTGATGAGTTGGAGATTTTGGATATTTTATAGTAAAGTTTTGTGTGTCGGGTGAGGGGCTCTCCCAAGGCGGCGGGTATTTAACGGAACGCTGGATACTTCTAACGAAAAATATCCCAATGAACCAGACTAATTTGTCTGATTCTTTACACAAGTTTTGCCGCGGGTTTGCATGACGTGAGGTGGTGTCAAAAACAAATCGCTGCAGAGAGAAATCGATCTTGCGACCTTGAGCTGGTAAGTTCTGCCGAGACATGTCGATAATGTGGAAACATTTAACTCAAAATCAATTGGCAATGAGTGGAGAGGTCCCAGCGTATATTAAGTGATCACTCATTCCTCTCCTAAGCAATGTAGGACAATATTTCTTAACATCCCCTCTCACGTGCAGCCGCATTTGAGGTCTGTCACGTGTGACCACTTTTTGGGTCCTATCATCGTGCAGCCTTTTTGCTGGTCTGTCGTGGGGTGGAATGGGCCCTGCTCTGATACCATGTGGAAACATCCAACTCAAGACCAATTGGCAATGAGTGGAGAGGTCCCAGCGTATATTAAGTGATCACCCATTCCTCTCATAAGCAATGTGGAACAATATTTCTTAACAGATAAACCACTATGACAACACCTTTGGAATTCCAACCCAACTTATTTGCACCTCAGTCTTCGATCAATGAGACCAATCATCCCGCATACTAACGAAAGCCTCCAATTAAAATCAGAACAAAATTATGTACAAACTACCGCATAACAAGTTAATAATACTACTAAAGAAATTTTGAACAAGAGATTCAATTTGTAAATTCGTAAGTTTTGACAACCTGACCAATCCCAAGATTTATTTTTAGTAAAATAAGAACCAGGGGATGATGATACTTCATGCTTACGTCATACCTCGTGTTACCAGCCACGTGTCATGATGGTGGGATGGTATTGGGTTAGTTTGTGGCGCCATAATTTCCAGGTGGACCCACTGTTTGGAGTACCATAATTCTCATGATTTAAAATTCCTAACAATTGGGCTTTGTTTTTGGAATCTTTTTCATTTTTTGGGGGTTCCTAAGCATGCTTATATATAATCAAGGGTTTGGAAAATCATAAATGCTAAACCCGTGGGCCTCATGGTAAATAAATTCCATGTCGGTTCACCTTACAATGTAAAAATATCAGTGCCCCTGGTGGAGCCCATTCTCCTTTTTCATAACAAATTAATGTGGGGTCCAGTAAAAATTGTGTCACCCACACCCAATGTGTATTGATAAAGGGGTCTTAGCACTAAATAATCTTCCGCTTTTCATTTTCTTAAGCGGCATACTGGTCCCGCTAATGCGTTAGGCGGTGGTCTAACATTTCGATTATTCAACGGCGCCAAGTCCACGACAAGACGCTAGGCAGCCGACATTCCTTTTCCGCCTGACTAGCGCGTAGCGATTTTCGAAACATTGCTTGCGATACGTTGCTTTCTCATAAGTATTCTCTTCCCAAACTGAAGTGTGAAATCAATAGATCAAGGGTCCCATAGATCAATAAATAAACCACAATTACCGTTCCAATCTGATTACAAATTCCCTAACATTAGCCACTCATTTTGGATGTAAAAAAGATCAAATGATGGGTTGATGTAGTGGAGTTACTGCACATTTAACCGCATCCAATAAGAGCCCTCTGCTCCATTTGGTAGTTCAATTTGTATTTTACTAGTTACCTGGTCTAGCCTGGTATCCTCACAAAACATGGACATAGACCAAGTGGCTGCCTGACATAATGTGACAAGTATTTAGAGTTTCTCACTCCAATAATGCTATGGGTAGACCCGTCATGCACACCAAGCTGACTCTTACACAGAAGAGTCTAACTTGCCCCGAAGAGTCAGTTTGTGTACATTTAGTATGCATGAGTGGTGTACCCATCACATGCTTTTGGTGAAATCTCTACAGTTTGTATAGGTGAAGTAGGCAGTTATGGCAGCCCATAGCGGTGAAATAATGATAAATAGACTAATGAAGAGAGGAGAGAGTTCTGGAGAGCTTAAGCCCTCCTTCCCCTTTCCCTCCTCCCACGGCGATGGCGGCCATGCCACCTCTTGCCTCGCCATTTTCTTTTCTACTCCTCGTCTCCCTCCTTCATGGTCGTGAGATGGTTGAGACACTTTCCCGCAGGTGAGTAGATGTCCCACTCTCCCCATCATTTTTGCACTCAAGAGGCCTAGATCCGGGTTTTGGCTCTTGAATCCGATCGGTTTGGCGACGGGTTCTTGAGCCTTGCCAATGGTAGCGGTGAAGGGGTCTGCAGCAGATCTGATGATCCAGCAGCGGGAACAAGCTTACCCCTTCAAATATCCATGGACTCTCCACCCGTCCCCATGAGCATATCAATGGGTTCAACACAGAAGCTGATTTTTTGTTTTTTGTTTTTTGTTTTTTTTATTTTGTTGTATTTCCTATACCTTTGAGTCCATTGTAGTTGTTTTGTTATTAATTTAAGTTTCTGTTTTCCGAAAAAGGAAAGAAATAGGCTAGGAAGTTGAACTGAGGACAGTGA
Organism: Gaultheria prostrata; assembly: GCA_036023075.1. NCBI lineage: Eukaryota > Viridiplantae > Streptophyta > Magnoliopsida > Ericales > Ericaceae > Gaultheria > Gaultheria prostrata. The sequence goes on along the minus strand of JAXBDA010000014.1, from coordinate 99,799 downwards.
CTTCATCCCATATCTGCCAAATTCAATTTCTGCACCCCTTAAGACAGAGGAAAAAACTAAAGGTGTCTTCATCACTTTATTTATGGTCACTATAGACCAATACTACTCAAATGTCCCCCCACCAATAATGCTATGGGTAGACCCGTCACCAAGCTGACTCTTACACGGAAGAGTCTAACTCTTGCCCCGAAGAGTCAGTTTGTGTGCATTTAGTGTGCATGAGTGGTGTACCAATCGCATGCTTTTGGTGAAATCTCTACAGTCGCTTGGTGAAATTTTTGCTTCGGTCTCGACATGGGTGCGGTGAAATCTGCCATAGATAACAATGTAGTACTCCTTAACTGGTATGAAAACGCCTATCTGCATATTCATTTTGCAGCTCGAGAAAGCAACAAACACATGGAGGCATGCCTGAAAATTTTGTACTTTCAAATACTCAATGTACTGGAAAAGTTATTTTTTACATTTTTCTAATAATTCGAACAATCATTGTGATCGAGCAAAATAAGAACAATAGAAAGGGGAAAATGAGCAAAAAAAATTGTATACCTATACATGTGTGTGTATTTATGTTTCTGTGTATGTGTTTGTATAGGTGAATTTATGGCTGCCCATGGTGGTGAAATAAGTCAATAATGATAAATAGACTAATGAAAGAGAGGAGAGAGTTCTGGAGAGCTTAAGCCCTCCTTCCCCCTTTCCCTCCTCCCATGGCGATGGCGGCCATGCCACCTCTTGCCTCGCCGAGATGGTTGAGACACTCTCCTTCTGTGGTTGTGAGATGATTGAGACACTCTCCCATGATTGAGACACTCTCCCTCCGGTGACTAGATGTCCCACTCTCCCCATCCGTTTTGGACTCAGGAGGTCCAGATCTGGGTTTTGGCTCTTGAATCCGATCGGTTTGGCGACGGATTCTTGAGCCTTTCCGATGGCAGCGGTGAAGGGGTTTATAGCAAATCTGACGATCCAGTGGCAGAAACAAGCTTACCACTTCAGATATCCATGGACACCGAAGCTGATTTTTTATTTGATGTATTTTGTTTTTTTATTTTGTTGTATTTCCTATTCCTTTGAGTCTATTGTAGTTTTTTTGTTATTATTAATTTAAGTTTCTGTTTTCCAAAAAAAGAAAGAAATAGGCTACGAAGTTGAACTAAGGACAGTGACTTCATACCATATCTGCCAATTCTATCTCTGCACCCCTTACAGAGGAAAAAACTAAGGTGTCTTCATCACTTTATTTATGGTCACTACAAACCAACACTACTCAAATGTCCCCCCACCATTTCCAAATTTGATGAAAAAGACCCATATCACTTTCTTTCCCTCCTCCCATGGCGGCCATGCCACCTCTTGCCTCGCCATTTTCTTTTCTACTCCCCTCCCACCTCCATGGTTGTGAGATGGTTGAGACACTCTCCCTCCGTGGTTGTGAAATGGTTGAGACACTCTCCCTCCGCTAAGTAGATGTCCCACTCTCTCCCCATCATTTTGGGACTTAAGAGCCCAATATCTGGGTTGTGGCTCTTAAATCCGATCGGTTTGGTGACGGGTTCTTAAGCCTTTCCCATGGCAGCGGTAAAGGGTCTGCAATAGATCTGACGATCCAGCGGCGGGAACAAGCTTACCACTTTAGATATCCATGGACTCTCCACCCGTCCTCATGAGCAGATCAATGGGTCCGACACCGAAGCTGATTTTTTATTTTTTATTTTTTATTTTTTATTTTTGTTGTATTTCCTATACATTTGAGTCTATTGTAGTTTTTTGGTTATTATTAATTTAAGTTTCTGTTTTCCAAAAAAAGAAAGAAATAGGCTACGAAGTTGAACTAAGGACAGTGACTTCTTACCATATCTGCCAAATTCTATCTCTGCACCCCTTAAGACAGAGGAACAAACTAAGGTGTCTTCATCACTTTATTTATGGTCACTATAACCCAACACTACTCAAATGTCCCCCCACCATTTCCAAATTTGATGAAAAAGACCCATATCACTTTCCAATACAACTTGATGAACATGTCTTTGTGTAAGCGTCTCTATCGTAGTAAACCAATTGGGTCTTATAATTTTTTTTTTTTTAATTATTCCACTCTTGTACACTTTTAATTTGAAGGTTAATTAATGGTATATTGCCTATTTCTCTCCCCCGGAGCTTATCATTTAGTTAGTTGCTTCTCCCTGTAACGCGTTATTTGTGTTACTTTCTCGTGTAACTGATTGTCCCCTTAGATGTGCGGAGTACTTCTATAAATATTCTCACACGGACTATATATAACGGAAAAAAAAAAAAAACCCTAAACCTTATCGGCTTATCCCGATTGTCCAAAATAGATTCAACAAGCAAGTTTTTAGCTGCATTGGGTCCTTGGTTTTGATATGTTGCCAATGCATCAAATATGCTTGTCAAACTGCCTAGATTCACCATATAAAATTATAAATCATCAAGTAATCTCAAGGGTGAAACCAATCGAACAAAAAAACAAAAGGGCACTGTTATTGATTTCCATATCTTTTACGGATTATCTTCCCTTCAAATCCAAGATCCAAACATGGTACTAATAATTTTGTGCGAAATGCTTTTCATGTGCTAATACCTCAAAGAACTGTTGTGCGATCACGCTGAAGACACAACAAAATCTAACACGTGTACCCTTATTTAGAAGGTGGGTTACCTTTAAAAAAAACACAAATGGTAACGTAATGTGCTATTTATCTTGTTAAAGCATCCAACTCAAAACTAATTAACAATAAGTGGAGAGGCCGCTCAGGCTCATATACTAGCTTTGGAGGTTATAATTAATCAATGTAGGACAAGCTCTAACACTCCCCGCACGTGGAGAGATAAACAACGATTCAACACAAACGACAACTATCAACCATCAACAACAAACTAAGGGGAACCAATCATCAACAACATAGAGTTTTTATCCAAAAGCCTCTGAAAGCCTAGTTCTGATACCATGTTAAAACATCCAACTCAAAACCAATTGGCAATAAGTGGAGAGACCGTCCAGTCTCATATACTAGCTTCGGAGGTTGTAATCAACCAACGTGGGACAAGCTCTAACATGTCTATCAAGATATTCTCATACACATTAAGAAAAAGTAACCACTTGTGCACTTAGAAGACTTATCCTATGGTGTTCAAGAGCCGTGCTTGGACTAAAAGAGAGAGATGTCGAGGTGTGAAAGTGGTTTGTTATTACAGAGTACAAAGTTGTCTCTCTCTTCATGGTTTGACGTTAAAACCTTATCTCTATCCTGATTTCTAATCATTCTAGCCTTTAATTTGTTACTTTTTGCCTAACTGTTTGGCAGCTTTCAACCTTATTACTTATTAAAGCCATGCTAATCTCTCATTACATGTCTCGTAATAGAAGTGAAAGCGTAGAAGAATATCTAAGACTGAGGAAAGAGACCAAAAGGGAGGCAATTGAAATGACAAAAAGGTAAACAGGTGTCCCGTTTATGATCGTCGTTAGGACAGCTAACCTTTATGTTTGTTTCATCCGGACAGCTAACCTTAATTTATGTCACTGTCAGCTAACCTTTATGTTTGTTTCATCTATTTCACTGTCTACGGTTAAGTAATTGGCAGATAACCTGGGAGATGCCACCTAAAAGAGTGGAGGTATAATGGTTAGGAGTCAGGGGGGTGTTTGGCCCTACACTCCTCCCAATTTTCTTTTTATTTATAGTAATCTTTTGGATTTTTTTTTGTAAAATTACTAAAGAATGGTCCCCGCAAGCCAGGTCAAATTAGTAATCCTGGGTCTAGCAGTGTTGAGAAATCGGTCGAATCAATCAAGCAAAACAACACAAATAGAAAAGACACAAGGATTTTTACGTGGTTCTCCAACTGTGTAGCTGAGTAAATCCAGGACTCCCATGCCGGTTTCCGCTCTGTACCAAATGAAGAGTGTATAAGAGTTACACTGGTTGTTGTTCCTATCTCACTAATGCTTTAATTGTTCCTATTCTAGAGAAGTAAGGAAGCAAGTGTGTGGATTGTGCGGTATCTTTAAGGCCTGATTTGTGCTTGGGCAACTCGGCCGTTTGGCCATTGGAGTTCCTCACTTTGACCAAAGAAAGAGGTCTTGTAGGAGCAGGCCTCAACCACATGCCAATTTGAGGGTTCTTAATGCACAACGAACGGCAATCAACAATGGAAGAATAACCAGTGGGGTGCCTATGCTATGTTTGCCGTTCTTTCAGACCAGCAGACTAACTGTAGACATGCTTGCACTGATTGGGGCGTTGGCATGGAGATTGTTAGGGATGTGAAAAGAGAGGAAGTTGAGAAGGGAGTTCGTGGAGGGAAAGAAGGGTGAGTGGATGAAGAACAAGGCCATGGAATGGAAGGAAAAGTCGCGGAGGCAACTAAACCTGGTGGCTCACCAGACCTGAATTTGGATAAATTGGTGAACAATGTACCGATTTCAAACAGAAAGCGTACACAAGGATGGTTTCAGATGAATAAGTTTTTGAATTTGTTGAGTTTGTGCAATTACTTATTAAGTTTGTTGTAGTGAGTTCACGAAACTTGATAAAGAGTGCATTGCCCTCTTCCTACGGCAGAAAAGCATTTGACTATCACGGGTCCTTCATATCCCGTCTTGATAAAATTCAAACGCTACTAGATAAGTTTGCACTCCTCTAAAATGCATCATATGTGCAAATTATCAATGACTTAACGTGATTTTATGGTTTTGCATTTTATTCACTGGCTGCTAACACATCTTGTGCAAATTGGAACCTCAACTACTGAGGCATCACAAAACAATCTAAGTTTCAAAGGAGAAAAGCAATAACAAAAGTTGGCTACGGTTATTCTGAAACGGGGTCACTAGGTAGTCGTTGCTTCTGCGACCTACAGTGAAATCCTTCTATTCTCTAACAAGTGCATTTTTGGGGGGGTAAAACTTGGGGACAGGAAGAAGCAGTAAAAGCAACCTATCTACAACAACAACAACAATAACAGAACCCACTGGTCCCCAATCATTGGGGGTATGGGCGGGGGATGATTGGAGACAGACCTAACCTTTGGCAATATGCACAAAGTGGCTGCTCTCGGAGTACCACTGAAACAGTGGCCCCCCTAAACCTCCAAGAACCAAGGAGCTACATGGACGTTTTGCTGCAGAACCATACCCTCAAATCAAAGCCGAAAGGCATCAGGGAGGGCAGACCTAGAGACCCAAATTAATTTATGTGCTCATTACCATGCTTCCTTCATTCATGGTCCAGAGCATCCCATCTACAATTACTAAATGCATACTTCAACATTTCACACAAGCACAATAAACACACATGCGAGTAGAGGGGGAGAGAGAATTGCCCATTTCCCTCGTTTTATTGCAGTACCAACTCATCCTGTACTAACTGTTTATGTTTCTGAGAGGAGTTCTATGATAACATTGCTATTAACAAGTAGGCTACAATTAAGGCAATATTATCTAGTTCCTTCAATTATTGTTCCGAACCTCTGTGGTTTGTGATATTGTGAGATGAATCTAATTCGTGATTGCTAAAGCCGATATAGAGTATGTATGTTACCTTTTCCTCAAACTGGCCAAAATAGAAGGATTATTCAGGAACGGAGACCTCTACTCTGGACAAATTTCAGCAAATACTGGCAACCTCTTGCCGCGAGGAGGCCCATAGAGAACACTATTTATGTATGCATCCACGGCTTCCCTAGATGGGATTTCGTCGCCTGAAGCAGAAGAAGGTAAGGTAACTACAATGCCATCGTCCAGAGGAGACCAGTCAGTGTTCATGACAGTGGCACTGGTGGCTGTGGTGGTGGTTTTACTGCCACAGCTGCTGCTGCTGCTATCATTTGAGTTTTCTGGCTTGATGGGTGAGATTGATTGGGTCTTCGCCACTTTCATGGCTGCCACTGCTCGTTCTGTTGGTGGTGAAGCTGTGATGGCCTGGTGATGGGAGAAGCGGCACTTTGCACCATATGAGCATGATCCTGGACCAGAGTATGACTTGCAAATCTGAGCCAAACATACAAGATTCAAAAGATCATTAACTTAACAGTAACCTAGCAAACTGTTAATGGATTAGTTGTACAACATGCTGAGATTCAGAGAATTGTTTTACCTCAGATTTGTTCTTGCTGGGGAATCTAGATGGACGGACCTCTTCCTTTCCATGTGCAAACTGTAAAAGATAGGACTTTATACTGTCAACCATATAAGAATATTGGAATTGTCACAGAATTTTCATCACAATTTGATTAAGTCGATCCAATAACGTAAGTGATACAGTTCACAGTGGCAAGTAAAAGCAAAACATCATTGGAGCATCCCCATGATTATAATTAGGATGTGGACAGATAATTCGCTTATATTATGTTTAGCTTGGAGGTCCTCACCCAATCGAGTCGATGAAAAGAGTTTGGAGTTAAAAGACCTGCTGTATAATTGACATAACTGTATCCAAATCCAGCTTAACTTCACCATGTTCAAACATCTTAGCTACTCACTCTGTCGACAATAACTTTTGGGAATTCTAATGGCTAGAACAACTAGTTATTTTCATATCAAATGGATATGCTGTGAGTTAGAACAAGATCACCATCAGTAATCATTTATATAGCACGCTATGCTTTCATGTTTGGTAGAAAAGCGAGGGAAAAAGAGAGGCATAGGTATGAATGAGGCTCTGACCATAAGAAGTAAACGAATTAATTCCTCAAAGGAAGAACACTTAAACATTAAGCTACACAATAGATATAATATTGCATAATCTATATCAGTAATGGTTGCATATTTGGGCAAGTTGTAAAGTAGTTCAGTGTCCATGCAAATGTCTTTTACTGTTCAGATTAAGTTTTTCGGCCTGCATTTCTGTTGCAGTTCATTTCGTTTATGTCCTTCAGCTGACCGGCATAGTGTGCGAAAAAGAGATGGACAGAATTTGTGCACACGCTTGATCATAATATATCCTCTTACAAAGGTTTTGGCAACCGTGATCTTGTGCTAGGTCCAGCAAGAACTTTCTGGAGTGGCAGATAAGTACAACTATGATCACACTTTGCATCTCTAATGGTTAGTAATCTGTAGCTTATGTCATTTTCTAATTGAATTTTAGTTCAAGGGGATGTTTACAGCTCATTGTCACATTTTGTGTCCTGAAATTTGATTCAAACAAGCAAACATACGCTAAAAACAACTCTACTCTAGCCAAGAAATGCTTTTGCCACACACTGTATGGTTGTCTACAAGAGTTGTGATTCATAAGCGTGATTCAACCTCTAAAATTGTACTTGAGCTATGAAATAAACAGAAATACTAAGGACACATACTATGTTTGAACATAAAATCAGACACATTTACATTCAATATTTGTGACGTCGCTTGTAACATGTGAACACAATTGTATCAAACAATTCCATATACATTTGTACCGAATAGGGCTGCAATGAACCAAGCAGCTAGCGAGCAACTCAAGGCTCAGCCCGTTAAGGGCTCGGCTTGGCTCGTTTAGTCAGCACTCTAAAGCTTGAGTCGACACGAAAAAGCTCGGCTCATTTATATAGGCCCGTTGAGTTTTAATGAGCACTGCTCGTTTACAAATGAGCCAAGCTCGAAGCTAGAGCACTACAAAGCTCAGCTGGCTCTTTTGCACCCCTATATCCGAACATCTGTGGCTGTATCGTTGGTCAGAAATTGATGGAACGTCCAGGCCAAAGTTACCAAAAAAATGACAAATTTGTATTGTAAGTGGCCAACGAAAGCTTTCAAAATTGATAATTTGACTACAAAGCATACGAGATTGTGTGTGTGTGTGTGTGTGTCTGAGAGAGAGAGAGAGAGAGAGAGAGAGAGACCTGGCACTTGGAGCCATGGCGACAGTAGCTAGAATCCTCCCAAGACCGACATATTTCCCTCTTATAAACACTATTACTGCCAGAAGACGAGGATCCACCAGAAGTATCCGACAACGACGATGACCGCCTCATCCTCCCACCTGAACCCGATCCTTCCACCAAAATGCCGTCCATCACCAAAACGTCCTCCTCCACCTTATTAGCAGTCATTTACCAAAAATAATTAAAAAGATAAATAATTAGCCAAAAAATCAAACCACGAGACCAATACCAAAAAGAAATCAACACGCACCTTAACCGGCGTCTTGAACACCACGGGCGGCGACCTCAACGGCGGCGTATCCAAGTTCTCCAGCGATTTTAATGGCGACGAAGACGATCCATATCCACCGCTTCCTCCGTTACTACCGCTACTATTGCCCTTAAAATACTGCTGGTGGCCGATCGTGACGGCAGGAGTTTTAAAAGCATCGTCAGGAGACGCAGGGGATACGGATCGGAGGTACCTTATGAGAGTGGAGGGGGATAAATTCTCTAAATTGGACTTGTCGAGAGGCGATGTGTATGGATCGAAGGTCGGAATGTTCGATGGATGGTGAAAACTGAAGAGCTGATGGTTGTTGATGTTGTTGTCTCTGTGTGTGTTGAGCGGTGAAACGTTGCCCTTGAAGACGTTAAGCTTCGAAACTCTCGAGTTGTTGTTATTGTATGGTCCTTCCATGATGAATTTTTCCTGCAATCGGACGCAAGGAAATCGAAACTGTTAGATTCATGTATAATTATACGCGTATACATGTATATACATAATTGCTTCGTGTAAGTTTGAAAAAGTTTCAGAAGCAGAGAAACGAAAGTATACGACAAATTGCTTCGTGTGAAGTAGTTCTTTGCGTTAGGTTTTGTTCTGATTTTGTGTTTTTTTTTTGAAGTTTTGAACTCCCGCCTAAATTTCCTCCGTATTGCGATCTAGAGAGAGAGAATATCTCGCGCAATTAAACAGATAAACCTATGACAGATCGATACTGGATGAAGATGAACTGGAATTGGAAAAGGTAATCAGAAATCGTTGATTTCGTTCGAATTTTGTATCAATCGCTCGAGTAATGCGGAATTGAGCTCAAATAATTCAATCACTGGAAGTACATGAAAATGAAGAACAGAAACCGCATTACGCATAATTATTTCTCTACTAAGCAAGTGAGCTAGGTAAATTGAATTCGAGCTTATCTACTGGAAGAATCGGAGGAGAGAGATGCAAAGAGGAAATGGCGATGAGTGAAGGTACCTCAGAAGATCGAAGTTCTTCGACGCCTTCGGTGCAGAAATTGAGCAGAAAAATATGAGCTTAACAAATGATATGCTTGATCGGAATTTGAAGCGGAATGGTGTTCGAGTCTCTCTATCTCTCTAGCTGAACAGAGCAGAACTCAGAAGCAGAGGTCTGAGTTCAGCTGACTTTATACCAAAAGTGGTCTTCATATAGACATTGCGGGAAAGGATCCTCTTCGAGTTGTTCGAAAGGCATTGGAGGGTATTGTCACACAATTGGAAGCGTCCTCTGAAAACATTCCAAATCACTAAGATTCATGAGAGACGGAATTGAAAGCGTGAGGGTCAAAGGATAAAACTTAGATTAAGCCTATTTGCGGTCCGGTAAATCAGATACCGATTGAATATTTCGAAATATATTTCTCTAAAAAGAATAAATTCATTCATTGAATTCTAATATTTAAGATAAAAATATGTTACAATTGTGTATATACTGATATTCAATTCTTAATTTTTAGCATTGTTGATGTTTTCAACGATCTTTGGAAGTGAATGGTTCATTTAAATGCACCTGAAACCTCACAAGTCCGTTCGATATGCCTCGGCTCTCGGCGTCTCGCCATTTGCTAACATGTTACATCTCGGGTTTGTCGGGGCGGCCTCTACACGTGTGGCGCTAGTAGCGAAATAGGAAGAATGTGGAATTACATGAATTGTGGTGGAGCAAGAACGCTAGTTGAATCAAAAGGGAGGAGAATAGTTGATGTACGCGTAAACCGGTCCGCACACCCTGATAACGGGAAAAAGACGAAAAAAGAATGCTTGTTGCTTTTCTTGCGGGCAAAGAAACCAGTGAGTACTTAAAGGCAGTAGCATAATAGCATCTGATGCTACTGTCTTTTGAAGAAAACCAAAATATGCTAAAAATCAAGAGCATAATTACATTTCACATTCATAAGTTTATCACACAAGACAACTTGCATTCAAAACACACAGACGAGTCACATTACAAACTTATATACACAAATTCAAAATCCTTGAGAAATCAATGATAATTTACCAACATAAAAAACCCCGGCACACGGCATCGTTCAAAACAGCTTCAGATTCCATCAATTGCATTGTTCAAGTTCCCACGCAGCAATGACATGAGTCCCCCACCATGCACCCTCCCTTCTGTTATCATCAAATCAAAGTCCTTTCTCACACCACCACCACCAATGCTTGCTTCCCCTTGTTTCTCAGAACTCGAGTGATGCGATGAGGCCTTCATTGACAGAGGAACTAATACCTGAGGAGGCATGAGACGCTGTCTTTTACCCGACTTCTCCATTGAATCGATGGAATCCGAAACAACGCTCCCTCCCGATGAAGAATAGGTGCTCGCAGCATTCGATGATGAAGAGACAAGCCCGTGGAACAGTCCAGGACCAAGCATCCCTCCCTTGTTTGCCTCCCTCTCTTGAACCAAACTGCAGTGAGCAGCACAAAGTCCGCTCTTCCCTCTGGCAAACTTTTCGCATTTCCCGTCCCCCCAGTTGCACCGTTTCCCCCCGCCATGGGCCTTGCAGAATTCCGTGCTACCTTGGGCACTCTTCCCACAGTTTTCAACCTTACAACGCTTCCCACCACCGTGCTTCACACAGCAATCTGTTCGTCCACGGGCACTCTTACTGCACCCTGGGATACTACACCTCTTTCCACCACCGTGGGCAACGCAGAAATTTGTGCCTCCATGTACACTCTTAGGGCAAATTCCACCACCATCATGAAGGCAACGCTTACCTCCACCGTGTCCTTTGCACAACGGTGTGCTTCCTTCAGCACCTTTGGTGCACCCAGCGAACACGCACCTCTTTCCACCACCGTGTGCTTTACAATACACGGTGCTTCCCTGGGCCCCCTTGGTACAACCATTGAAGTGGCAGCGGCGGCCCCCACCATGGGAAATGCACAGGCCAATTTGCCCTTCGGCACTTCGTGTGCAGCCTTCTACTTTACACCTTTTCCCACCACCGTGTCTAATGCAAAGTCCTGATTTCCCCCGTGCGGCCTTTGTGCACCCGTCGTTATGCCCACATCTCTTTCCACCGCCATGTGCTATGCAAAATTCTGTCCTACCCTCGGCACTTTTGGTACAACCCAGTTGCTGGCACCTCTTGCCACCTCCGTGAGCCTTACAATAGGCAGTTCTGCTCTCAGCCCCTTTATTACACCCAGGCTTCTGGCACCTCTGTCCGCCTCCGTGGCCAATACAAAGACCTGTTGCCCCTCGTGCCACTTTTGAACACCCCTCAAATTTGCATTTCTTGGGATTGCTAGTTCTGCGATCAGATGATAACCCAGAGAAAGTGCTGATTGAGTAATCTGTGATGGCTGAAGGCTCAGAGCTTGGCTGGGAAGGACTGAAACGGAACTTGGTCCCCGGTTCTAGAAGTTCTTGAGCTTGGAAGAGATTTTTGGTAGGATCAATTCTTGGAGCCAGAAGAAGGGACGGCATATATCCACCTGATTTCTTGGCTGAGGTAGAACCCTCGTCTACAATGGGAATCCCAAGTCTATATCCATCAGTGGATATGTGGTTATGATGATGAGGTGGATTGGGATTAGTCTGTGTGGAAAATGAATACTCAAATGTGGCTGAAACTTCCTCATTTCCACCAAAAAGGCCTAGTTTTAGGCTAGAATCACTTTCTGAGAACAAACTCTGATGCATGACAGGGACCAAACTCTTGCTTTTGTTATCAGAATATGTACTTGGTGTTGGGCCTAATCCAAGTACCAATCTGCAACCATCGTCAGGGGCATTGGAAGGAATACGCACGTCTCCTGAGTCAGTTTGAGCACCCCCAAATCCAGCACTAATGCTTCCTCCATAACCAAAGCATTCCAAACGTAAAGTGGTATCACCATAAGCATTCTTTGTGAGCTCAGCATTGCAGGACAACATGCCATTTTTGCTGAGATCCATCTTTCGGGTTTCTGTGTACTAACGTGCCGAGGGAGGAGAGACTAAACTAGCAGAGCAAGGTAAACTACATACTATCTATATTTTAAAATAGAAAAGAATAGGTAGAAGAAATTCTAATGAGCTACATCCCCCACTTACGAACCCAGATGTGTCCTTCCTGTCCATATTTGGCCAATATCTACACTTAAGGCACTGGATATGATCAGGAAGAACTTGGATCACAAAATATATCTGATGACGTTTCTCGGATAAAACCCTATTATGAAGGCAGCAGATATTGTTGTGCAGTGTCTTATGCTCCTTGATGACAAATCCTCAAGCCTCATTTACGTCCCTAAAAAGACAAGGGAAAATGGACACAACACCTTGCAATGTTTAGTTAATCTCAAATCGAAATGAAGTCACAAATATAAATGATGATTAAACGAGTCAGGGGTATTTGTCAAGTAACGTAGCTGAAAGATAACTGCTGCAAGAAAATATGTTCTGCGGCATAACCCACTTGTTTTCAATAACTTACTCAGATATACGACTTTAAAGAGGATAAAAAAATATCTTTACTCCATACTGCAACTTAAATTACAGGTACAAAGAAAATCAGGACAGCTATAGAATATAGACTCTATTATGATGGATCCAATATGATAAAATTGCAGTTACATGACACAGTAAACCAGATAAACAACTTCTATACAACATAATAAAGGAATTAACCAAAATACATAGGTAGCTCAGATCCCCATGGGTACTTCCAGGATATTTTGAAATAAAAGAAGAGCATGGGAAAAATAAATTGTCGACAATCCATATTCAGCACGCATACCTCTCTATGTGGAAGATGTCCACAATTCCTAATTACATAGCCAAGTCTACTTCAACCGAACTCCAAAAGTCATCTCCTAATTACTTAGGATTCGCTACATGGGTTCACTTCCTCCAAGTTTTAGAATTTGATGTCATACCGTCACTTTAAGTTTAAGGCAATCATGTCCTTTCTTGTAATCTCAGTTCTCAACTCATGATCTCCTTGACCTAGTACCTCTATATTTTCAACCACCTCCAGCATGGATTAAGGAGCAACCATTCATATTCTCCCCGGTCTTCAACTCTTCCTATAATTACATAGCCAAGTAATGGATCCTACATCCTGCTTCTAAAGTAAAATAGTCGTCAATTAGAAAGTCCAGGCTTTAACAAATGCTTCGTAACAGTTGAGGTGAACCAAAGGCCTTAAAAACTTAGTTACTAGATCAAAAATTAAAACATGACCATAGTTGACAAGTAAAAACCCTTAGCATTGTCTATAAGTCTGCAACAAAGGTCATTTGAGAAGGTTAAGTTCTGCATGTTTATGACCATCTACTTCACGATGCCTTCGGCTTAATACACAATACACCATATTCACCAAGAACATAAGACATAAAGGACTAACATTGTAGATGTCAAAAGTAATGCAGATGTATGACGCCACACAAATCCTACAACCACCGATAAATTGACTTCTTCCATATCTCCAATATTCCACTGTCATCCTTCCTATCCTGCTACTAAAATATCAATTACCTGACAGCTTATGACTAGCCAAAAAAAAAAAACATATTGTTTGCAGAAAAAGGACCATGTAAGTAGCATCCATTTCTGCAGGCCAGTTTCCATTCACCCAAACCCACAAGAAATTGGAAAAAAATGGCAATTGTTTCGCCATAAGGTTAGTCACGTGGTGCGTTACTTTTAAGATGTTAAAGAATAATTTACCATAACCCGAAATCATTTTAAAATCAACCAGGAGTGGACAAATTAAAAGATTTTCACACTTGTTTCGGAAGACAGAAAATAAAAGATGACAAATTCAGAAATTGCAAGGTAAGTTTCCCAAAATAATCCATCTCCTAAAACTCCTAAACACGGATTTCGAGACGGGTCATTCTCCTCACATACATCCACTATAACTATTTTTAGGAGTTTTAGCACTCTTAGCTAAAAACGGGAAGAATCAAAGGGAAAGGTAGCAGCAAAACAATATTCCAGCCGTTCAAAAAAAGCAAAACAATATTTCAAGATGTAGGCAATAAGCAAGATGCAAAGGCAGGTGAGTCAAATTTCCAAATCTGTAACATAATCGTCGAGATCTTTACAAAAGTCGAATGGTGGTATAGACTCGTACACAAAAGAAAGGATTCCGTTTTCCGGTGTATGACCGAATTGGGCCTTTCTCCAAGAGTGACGGTCTTACTCCCGGAGAAAGGCCTTTCTACGATTGACCAACTTCGATTAACCTTAAGGGACCCTGAGGCTCGTGAGATTAAACCGAATCAAAACATAGTTTCACTATATACCCAGATCAGTTTCAGCTCCCAAAACAAGAGAGAATACTACAAGGAAACAAAAATATCAGCAATTATTTCACAGATTAAAATTCATCAATTCTTCTTACAAGATTGTAAACCCCATCATTAAATATAGCAGTTATATGAACGAAATTTGTTCAATAATGAAAAGTCGTAGTTAACAAACCAATTAAAACAGAACGATCAAAGTAATTACAACGTAATTGAACAACTGGCATCAAATTGGTATCCAAATCAATCGAAACATGAATCAACTTACTGGAACCCCAAAACTCACCAAAAAGAAAAAAGAAAACGATACAATTAACTAAAACGGAAAATTGAAATCGAATTAATAGAAGTACCATGACGATATTCCAAAGAAATTCCGGCATATTTGGGAGATCTGAAAAGCCATGTGAGACGCCGTCACCCACCGAGTCCGAACAGAGGCGAGCTGAGCAAGAACAAGTGTATAGAGAGAGAGAGAGAGAGAGAGAGAGAGAGGAAATGGAGTTATTAGGTATTAATGTTGTAAATATAAGGTTATCACCAATGGTATACTCAACCTTGAATACTCAAAAGTTGTCACATCACCTTTTATGTATCTATTTAGAGGATGGCTAAAGTTAATAACATAGAGGTCCACAATGGTCTAATCAAAATTGAGTGCTATATCACCTTTTCAAATTATAAAAAAATAAAATATTTTAAAAAATGTTTTCTTAGTCAAAATTATTTTTCTTTTCAAAAACTTAAAAAAAAAAAAGTTCTATGAGGAAAAAAACCTTATTGAAAAAAATACAATTTTCAAAACAGCAATTTTTTAGAAAAACTGTCTTTAAAAAAAAAGATTAAAAAAGCAATTTTCGAAAAACAAAAATTTTTGGGAAAAATAACAGTTTTTGAAAAATAACAGTTTTTGAAAAATAACATTTTTAAAAAATATTTTTTCAAAAAATATTTTTTGAAAGCATTGTTGAAAAAGGAAGAGATAGAACAGGGAGAAGATTTTTGTGTATGATGGATGTATTAAATTGAAGAGAAGTAGAGTCCATTAAACTTAGTTATTGACTTGGGTATTGTGAAAAAGTTGGTAACTTTGAGTATGCAAATGCTAAAATTTGAGTATTGGTTAAGATGTTGCTAAGTTTGAGTATTCCATTGTGAGCACTTTTTGGACCACACATTGTTAACTTTAACAACCTTTTGATTTTGAGTATGCCATTGGTGATAACCTAACAATATAAACCCAAAATATTACTGCCAAGATGATTTGAGCATACTTTTGTTTTTTAGGCGAAATACCTAGAATATCCTTCGGAATAGTCGAGCAGGTGATTGTTCAAGTTTAATTTTAAAAAAAATAAATAATCTTCATAAATATAACAAGTTTATACAGGTGTTTTTTTAGAATACGGTCAACATCCAACAAGTTTTAATTGAACCTAATACGAGAAAATCTCGAGTAACTCGAAATATTTTATACAAATGAATCGAGAAAGTGTGAATAGAAACTTGATCGAGTTTTTTTGAAAGCCTAACGAACGATAAAAATATTCAAAGTTTCATTTGTTTATAGAATTACAAATTATACAGGTGTTTTTTTAGAACTAGTTTAACGGCTTCGTGCGTTGCACGAGTGTGATGCCCGTGTGTATTTTGGTTTACAAATTCTAGGGATTCAAATGCGTAAGCAACAAATTCTAGGGACTCAAATCTGTGAAGCAACAAACTTCAGGGATTCAAATGCGTAATTTAGCCATACATAGCCAAAAGACCAAAAGGGCATAGCATTATGGCATAATTACAAGAAAATCAATGGGGCAATTTCCAATTGGAGGGCAAAATTGGCAACAAGTGGCAATTGACCAAACACCAAAATTGATTGGCCTCTCTTTTATAAGCCTCCATGGATGGATACGGTCAACATCCAACAAGTTACTCAAACAAACCATCTACAACATATTGCCCCTATATGTATCCGCCCTTGTATAATATATCCCCTCATACTATAAACACCCAAAACTAATCGATCGGCAAACGATCCGTTAGAGTGCGGAATCTGAACTATTTTACTGGTGTCAAGAGTAATTTTGGCTCAATATTCCTTATGGATTTTTTTAGTTTTTTTTTTTTGCCTTTTTTAGTTGTCTGTCAAGTTTTTTTTTATATATTATTAATTTATAGGGACGAGAGAAATTAAAGAATAAAAAAATCAGAAAAGACAAAATAATCTAATTTTTTTATTTTGGATTATTTTTTTGTTTGTGAACTTTTTCAAGAATTTGTTCATAATCCTTACATCTCATATTCCTCTCGTTGAGATATAACAATAATTCGTAAAAAAAAAGTAAGCGTAAAAGGAGGAGTAATTCGAAAGTTTTATTAAGCCAAAAGGCCCAAAATACTCGTAATTAAGACGACACCGGAACTACTCGGCTCAGCAAAAAGCCTTGACCCGAATCCGGCTCGACCACTGAAAAAGTTGCGTACGTACTTAAAAATCTTCCGAAGCAGTAACCCATAAAAAAAAAAAAACACAGCTGTCTCACACGAGGCTGCTTCGCTCCCCATTCGCTGCATCCCTCTCTCTAAATCATTGGTATATATTCAACTACACGTGGCACTACATCATTGGCTTGATCCCACCAATAATTGTACTCCTACTAGTGCCCCAAAAAATGACAATAGAACGCTACCCACTGTCTTAATTTGCTCTGGCGTCTAGGAAAGTGGATTTCTCTGCGGTCACATATGGTCGGGTCTGGCAGAATAAAATCTACCCAATTTATTTTTTCGTCTTGATTCAAAAAATTGAGAGTTTCGATCAGCATTTTTTACTTTCTCTATTCATCTGGTTGATACGAATCAACAATAAGCAAAAATTTAACGCAAAATTTATCTGTGGATATTTTTTATTCATCTGTGAATTTGTTCCATCAACATACTCAGCGAGACCAGTTGCATGAAGAAGATTATAGTGAACTGACTTTTCCAGAGATTGTAGTTGCTTGAATCTAATTTGATCGTGATAAAATAACTTAGATTCGAGATTAGAAGAGAGAGATTCGCAGGAAGAGTTAGGACAGAAAAAGAAGAAGACGTAGCCATTACTAGGATCGAAGCTTTTTAGGGCTTTGAAAGCTCTGATACCCTGAGAAGAATTATAGGAATAGAATCTCAAAAAGAAATTGTATTGCTTGATCTAAAACTAGACGATGAAATCACTCTTATGTACAGAGGTAATGAACACGTAATTAATCTCCTTAACAGACTTGCTAACAAACTGACTAATAACAAATATCTAATAACAAACAAAGGGGGAATATAATCCTGTGGAGCAGGTACACCAGTCTTGTTATCGGACAGAGGGGGGGTGCTGCGCAGCCATGAGCTGCGCAGCGTGCTGTGCGGCACTTGGCGCCATCGTGCCGGTGTCGGTCTGATGATCGGAGACGTCCACCGCGTAGAGCTCGTCGAGTACTATATGTGCCCTAAAAATGAACTTGATCGGACATCGATAAGTACGTGATCGGACCATATATAACTTGAAAAAAATTGGAACATGTATGACTTGAAACACTGGATGAAAACTATTAAACCCATTTTTTTCAAGTTATTTGTGTTCCGATTACGCACTTAACGATATCCGATCAAGTTGATTTTTGGTAGACTTGTAGTACTCGACGAGCTCTACGCAATGGACGTCTCCGATCATCGGTCCGACACCGGCACGATGCGCAGCACTTTTTAGGGATCGAAGACGGAAGTTTTGCTCGTTTTTTTACTAGGCCGATACTGGGCTACGTTAATTTTTAGGGCCACCACGGCATGTAGAGTGAAAGCTACAGGCACTTTATGACAAAGGCATCTGTCTGCCTCCTCCCAATCCATCCAATCCCGACGTGCTTTGTGTCTGATTTTAAGCCATCCAAGACTGACTTTGGGTGACAAAGCAAACCTAATACGTAATGTTGTTAATCTGCAGTCATGGACTTGAGTTCAATTTGGATCCGTGTTTGTGCCGCGCATCGAAAGCGCGAATGTCTGCGACTCTGCGTGATGAGTAACTTTCGAGGCATCCCCAGAAGAGCGATCGAAGAAGGAATGCGCGTAAAAGCGAAAACTGGATGGTAAAAATAGTTCATTTTTGTGCGCCTTCATTTAATGAGATTCAACAAAATCATTCTCTGGTTGACGCAACTCAGGTTGGTCTCGTTGATGTGTGACGCTCCACCCAAACTAGTGCAGCTCACGCGTGTGCTTTGTGATGAATAGAAACATCGGTTACGTAGCACTAATCCAACTACATTGAATGTGCAAAGAAAAGAAAAATAGGTTGCCGTCCCAAACATATATATTACGCGCGGGTGTCAAATTTAAAATTGATTAGGTTTCGATTCAAACTTCCCTCCTCCACGTTACACATATTGATATATTTTTTTTTTTTGGGATCAGCGTTACACGACAACCCGAGACAACTTGAATTTATTTTGTCACTCTTTCCAAAAGAAAAATCATTAGTAGTAGTTTAATAACCACAATATACTCAATTTGTCCCAAAAAGTTTATCCATTTCGGAAAGACATGCAATTTTCAAATCAAAAAATAAGATAATTCCGTTCATAATTTTAAAAAAATTTATTCATATCAAATTAAAGAGTTCAATGAGTTCTTTAATATGGTGTCAAAAGACTTTTAAAAAAATATGCACGAAAGTATTAATTTTTTTTTATTATCTAAATCTTACACGTCTCTTTGTGGTGGACTAACTCTTTGAGACACTGTCTGTTGCTCCTGTCGTTGTTTTCGCCAACTAACGCCGTTGATTAATGATACTATAATTCATTCCAAGTTAATCACACAGTAATGATGCCGAAACCTAATAAATTGTCAGAAGATAACAATAATAAAATAAGCTCAAAGTCAAGGTGTTTCCTTCCTTGTAATTAATTGTTGTTACACCAGGAGCCGACTAATTAATCCAAGTTTTAAATTTAAATTAATGGTGTGAGTGATTAAGTTGGGGGTGATGGGATCTAAGCAACATAATAATGGAATGTGAAATTAATGGATTTGAGGTAGCCAATACTAACCAAGATTAGTGCAAACAAGTGATTAAAAAAATGCATTAAGTAGGCATTTAATAATGATTTATGTCATTATTCATGCCAGCGATGTCTTAGCCTAGTGTCATAGAGAGGTGGCATGGAATTGCCATGGCCAATGAAATTGCAAAGAGATACCCTTACAAATTCTCTCTCTCTCTCTCTCTCTCTCTCTCTCTCTCTCTCTCTCTCTCTCTCTCTCTCGGTTGAGTTTCACCAAAAATTGTCATTCGGCATTCCTAATATATTACATAAGGGAAAGGGAAAATGAGACTCGATCCCGGAATGCAGTGGAGGGTATTCAAGAGCACTACCGCATTAGCTAGCCAATAAAGATTGGCTGGGTTTAGCAGTGATAAAAGTAGAAATTGGTTTGTGCTTAGAGCAACCACATCGGTTGTGAAAGAATGGGAAGAAATGTTGCTATCTGTCAAAAATGGCAACAAAATGACCCCCCCAAAAAAAGGTGCCACTTACATAATCAAAATATGTCCAAAAAAAAAAAATCTCAAAAATAGCAAATAGCAAATCTTTTGTCAAAAATGGCAAAACATACAAGTTGCAATTGTTTTTATAAAATGATACTTGTCATTTTTTTAATGCAAATGACACTATTCGTTGCTAAAAAATGAGAATGGCAACGGAAAATGGCAAGATACTGCTCTCGTCACTAAATATATTTTGCTTTCAAAAGCCTCCAAACTCTCGTCACTAAATTCTTACGACTTTGATTTTTCTAGAGAGAGAGAGGGAGTTAGAGTCTTAGAGAGAGTTTTTTTTAGAGGGAAGAGGGCTAAGTTTTTTTGCCTTTGTTTATATTTTCATAGTTTTTTTTTATGTATAAAAAGAGCTGATATTTTTTTCTCGTTGGTTGATTGCTAATCAATCTTAATTTTTTAAAGTCACAATACCTATGTTTTTGTGTTTCCGTGCAGGGAACGTGCTGCTAATGTGTATTCTAGCTCAACGGGATCTAAGTGATCCCACCTTGAGATAGGTAAATTCTGATTCAGTACGTCGGTCTGATTTTACATGCAATAGCGTTTATGAGTATCCGAGTAAATATATACTATTTAATATTAATCAAGGATTTTTAAAAAATGAATCATTCTGATTATCAAAATATATAAACTTGGCAAAAGACCTCAACTGAACTGCCCAAGGATTCCAACCGTTTCATGTGAGAGGTTGAAGTACACGATAGCTACTTTTTGCTCAATAATTTTTTAGGAAATGATCATTTTCACCATTTTCCTTTTATCCATTTGCATTTTTATTTTATTTTATCACATAAATTATCAAATTACCCTTCACATGTAAAAGTGTCTGAAGAAGTAATGATAGTTTAGTAATTTCACATAAACAACGACAAGAAAAGGAATGCAAGGCAATAAAAAGGGATTTCAATAATTATTTTCCAAAATTTATCTGTAAATAAGTGTCTAAACATCAAGTCTGGATGAATTTCTCATTTCCTAAAACTCCTAAACACAAATTTTTATACGGGTCATTCTCTTCACATACATCAATTACTTTTAGGAGTTTTAGCACTTTTAATTAAAAATGGGAAACTCGCCCTAATGAAACACATGAATCGCTGGCCGCTGGGGGTAGCTTCTACTGGGCGTTTATTAATTTCTTTGAACTAGCTTAGAAATGGCATATGCTGCACAACAAATAATTATATCTTCAACTTTCCCTAATCTTTTCTCTTTCAACTATTTTCTTTTCCCGCAAGTGGTGGCTAGCTCATGTGGTAGAGCTCTTGGATGCCCCACATTGCATCCCGAGATCGAGTCTCATTCCCTCCTTCCTATGTAATAGATTAAGAATGACGAATGAAAAAAAAAAAAAAACAAACTATTTTCTTTTCCTTTCTTTTTATTTCCACCTTCCATACAAAAGTGTTATGGGAAAGTCATCCATTTCACTTCTGTTTTCTTTCCCTTGTTTGGACCAAAGCCATACAGGTTGAAGTTGAAGCCCATTCATGAACAAGGTTTTAGGCCCACTTAGGTTAGCCCAAATCAAATTGAAACTATAATGTTTGTAGAAAAAACTATTTTTTCAAACTTTATTAACCGCAACTTCTGTATTTATTACGCTTCCCAGATGCTTTTGGTTTGCAGTTTCCTACTATTTTCCTACTTAGTACACGCCACTTCCATATAGGGGGAGAAAATGTCATTATTTATTGGCTAATCACGATATAATGTCTAAAATATCACCGCTTGTTGAGAGTTGACATTGATTCCCGTTATTAGAGAGATAAATAGCAAGTGGTATTATATCCCTTCAACAAACATAGGATATTGAAAGGATGTCGGAGACCGAGGAAAGCACGATAACCAAAACTTTCAGAATATGGATTTTTATGACCAAAAAAACATTTGCATAAACTGCAGAACCCTGGAGTATTGAAATAGAAAACATTCACGGCCTCCCCTAGGACTTAAACTCACCTAATTCTTACGAAGGGAAGGCCCAAACCTCTTCAGCAAGTTGGGCAGCTAGTCCAGCCCAAAATTACAGCTAAAACATTGAGGATTTAATATGGCACAATTGAAGCTCCAATGACTACAGAAATGATGGATTCACATCTATTTATACATCTACTAGCGTTGTGCCCGTTTGATGCACGGGACAAAAAAATCACATTGGCATTTTTCCGACAATCATGTATATGTCGAACAGGCACAACGCTAATTGATTAAAAAAAGATGGTTGATAAACGGCAATCGTGTATCGAACGCGCACAGTTCTAATTGTTTGTTATTTTGACATAGCAATTAATTATTGTTATTTTGCAAGCATTACTAATAGACAAAAGAGAAATAGTAATCGTATCAATTAGTAAAGTAAAAAAAAAAAACTATGAAAATATTAATGAAATAAAAAACTTATCCCACATACCCAGTATCCACTCTCTCCCACGACCCTTTTCGGCCTCCACCCGAACCACACACACTCTCTCTCTCTCTCTCTCTCTCTCAATTTCAAAAAATTAAAAAAAGGGCAACACTATTTGATAAAAAAATATATATAAATTTGTGTTTTTCCCCACCTCGTGTTTCTAACGGGCACCACTCTAGTTGATTAAAAATACATTGGATTATTTTTTCTGCCCGTGTATCAATCGAACACGAATTAATATCATATTTAAAGACCGGAACTTTTTGAAAAAAGCATATATACATTCAAATATTTTTCTTGCAATAATTGTTTGTTGTTTTGCAAGTATTGTTAATAGATAAAATTAATAATTAGAATCAATTAGAAAAGTAAAAAAAAAAATTTGCTTATCCCATTCCCACATTCCCAGGCCCTCCACCCCCGCCCCACGTATCTCTCTCTCTCTCTCTCTCTCTCCCAATTTTAGAAAATTAAAAAGAGTGAAAAATCTAGAAAATTAGGATTTTGAGAATTTTGTAGGCAGAACACATTGCTAGAGGGTATTGAATTATTGATAGATGCCCCTGAGTCCATCTTTTGTCTTACTATTTTTTTCTTAAAAGTAAAAAAAAAATATATACAGTAAAAAATGTACTTTATTAAAAAGGTGGAATTCCATTATGGAGGTTTGGACCAAGGCCCAGTGCACTACTCTTTTAAGATAGGCAAGGAATCAACTACTCCTATTTTCAAATGTTTGAGGTCCATCTTCTTTTTTTATCAAGACAGAAATATCCTCGTACTAAATTTTATTTTTTTATCCTCTCCCACCACATAATTGCCGGAAAAGTTGTCCAAAAAAGACACTGGTGTTGGAGTTGGTCACCGGCGCTCGGCGACAGACACGGTAACCAGATACAGGGAAGAAGATGTTGACTATGTTATAAAAATAAATAAATAAATGAAAGTAAATAGATAAGTTCATTTGAACAAACACAAGTTTTTATAATTAATGTTTAATAAACTCGTACATAAATACGTAAATGTTAAAAAATACAAAAAACAAGTAAAAAGAAAAGAAAAAAGGAGTACACTATTGAAGTTATACCCTACGATGTTTTAAAGATTAGAATTTATTTATCGTTGAATCTGAGCTGATCTCTTCAACAAGTTCTCTTTCAACAAAGATAATCACAGAATCCGCAAGAAAATCGTCCTCCATTTTGTTACGAAGATTAATTTTTACATTCTTCATAGCTGAAAATGCTCTTTCCGCAGTTGCCATAGTAACCGAAAAAGTTACAACAAGACGAATCAATCGTTCGATCAAATGATAATTCTCTGACATTTTTGTCTTAACTAATAATCCTCCGCATAATTAAGAAAATAGTGGATGTATTTTGGAATTTCTGGTGACGAGGTATATTGGACTGAGAAAGAGTTTCACTTCCTGATACATTGTGCTTTGGATCCGTTTAATCTTTATAATTTGTGATGTGGCCTGTGAGTGATACACGAGTCATTATCCAGCCTCATGGGCTATATCTACAGCCTATACAGAAGCTGCTCCGGGGTCTGTACCTCACTGTTCCCTGTCCACATTGGCGGCGGCTGCATCGGGCCCCACTTCCCCCCTGAACGTGCGTCTTTGACTTGACTCGATTATTAATCCCCTTTCTAATATTCTCCAAAAAATTAATATTCTCCAAATAGAAACAAAGAATTACGCAGTAAATCAAAACAAAAATATCAGTAATACAGTACTACTAATTTACTTAGAAAAATACCAGTAGAGAGAGAAAGAGAACCTTTTGACTACCCCCATTTCCACTCTCTCTCTCTCTCTCTCTCTCTCCTCCCTCTCCCCCTTCTCTCTCCTCTGGCCGCCACTCTGACCTTCACAATTCCCGACGTCTACCTCCACCGCAATTCACTCACCTCATTTCCGTTCCGACCACGATTTCCCGTCCCGATTCGCGTTTTCCCTCGATTAATTATCCAATCCGTTTTCGAATACTCGGATTTGACTTCGCTGCCGTCGAAGACTTTGATTCGGAGTGTTCGGAGTTGATGAGGAACCTAGGTTTTTAGCTGGTGGCGATGGATCGAGCGGCGTCGGCTCCACTTTGCCTACTTCTGGTGGTTTCTCGGTTATTATTACAGGCGTACGGCAATTCAGAAGGTGCGTATTGATTTTCAGTTAGGCTTGTTGTTTTTTAGGTCAATTGGAGTCCGTACTTGCTTCTATTTGGATTGTTTTGCTGGTATTGACTTTCGTAGAAGTCGTTGCACTGGTCGATTTCCTTAGTTTTAGGCTTTGGAGTGATGATTTGATATTGATTGGAAGTCGATTTCGTAGTTAGTTTATAGAGTTCAATGGCTTACCGGATTACTTCTTACCATCATGTTCACAAAGTAATTGTATTCATTCAGAAGTGGAAGTACTTAAGTCTATGAACGAAAATAGAGATATTGACTTGATGTTGAGTTTGTTGGGTGGGGGAGGCAACAAAGATTCACGCACTGCGAGCAATGCAAACAATGATGGAATGGAATGAATGTTGAAAATAAGAATGAAACTAGTAATATACAAGTCGAAACTGAACAAAAAAGAGAAATACAAACCCTAGTTGAGACTCTTTTTTATAATGAATCTTCATTGTACGTATACTTGCACTAAAGAGTCCTTACCAAAACCAATCACCCCAATAGAGAAAATTCCTTTCGCTCCAAGTCTAAACCAACAGAAAGTTACTAAAACCAGACATATGGAGTTTAAGAGCTCAAGCAACCCACGTCTGACTGGCACTCGCTGTTCGTGTGTGCGGGAGTGCTGAGATTGAATCCAAAATCCTACAGGATTGTGGATTGAGATCCTTGAAGTGCGCCCAATATCTGGTGGTTGTATTTGGTGGCGTTTGCTGTGGCTTAAGTGCCGCACCTCATGATTGCCTTGGAAGCTGTATCAATCTTTCGGCATAACTTATGCTTTTATGGGCCCAAACCAACTTAAAAAAGCTACAACAGCTATTTTTTGAGAAGTTCCATTTTTAATACTGCTTTTTAATGATCAGCTTTTATCATAAGTTGAGCTGCAACAAATGTTTTAGTAGCTTTCAATTTAAGTTGCTGAATTTTTAAACCATCTTAGTTTTGTGATTTGGCATCAGGATTTGATCAAAATGAACTATGTTCTGGTAGGAGTGTTAGGCTTTTAGTCAACTTTGTGGTTTGTCTCCTTCTGGTAAATGAAGCATAGGGTTAATGATGTTTGATGATATTGGTGAACAACTGATGATTATGTTTACATGGAGAACAGGTGATGCTTTGAATGCACTGAAGACCAACTTGGCTGATCCTAACAATGTTCTGCAAAGTTGGGATCCTACACTTGTCAATCCCTGCACTTGGTTTCACGTCACGTGCAACAGTGATAACAGTGTTACAAGAGTGTAAGCTGCTAACTTTTATGACAATTCTTGTAATTTAACCTGCCATTTGAAACTATTGTTGCTTTGGGGCTACATTTTAAGTTGTGTGATGTTGTTTTCTTATTCCATTCTTATACCCAGTGATCTAGGAAATGCAAACTTATCTGGTCAACTAGTTCCACAGCTCGGGCAGCTTCCAAATTTGCAGTACCTGTAAGTTCTACTTCGTTGTAAACAACTAGATTTTTTTATCCAATAGAAAAACTAGATTCAATCACGTCTTTTTATGGTTTTGGCGGATTACTGTTTTATTCTCTCTCTCTCTCTCTCTCTCTCTCTCTCTCTCTCACACACACCCACACACACACACACACACACACACACACACACACACACTGCGTAATGAGAATACATGGGGTTGAATACATCATTCTCATTGCTAGCTAAGCAGGGCTAGTGCTTTTAGCAGAAACCTCTAGTCTCATATACAAACACACATGCAACATCTTTGACGCACTGCTGGGATACTTTTACTCACCCCTAACTTCACAATCGCAATGAATTGTCTGTCTGGAAATGAGCATTCGCTTGAAAAATCATGTCCTTATGTGAAAAGTACAGCTTAGAAACTCTTTGGGCTCTTGATAATTGATTGCATTAAGGTAACAGGTTTTGTATAAGCTACTCGGCTCATAAATTTAACAAGTTTTGACTTCTAAACTTCTTCCATCTCTATATAGGGGACATAATTCACATGGATGTAGTAAGTCTCGCTTGAATTAGTGTAGACTTTTCGCACTGCTGAATTCAACATACTTGAGACCTTAGTTTAATGTCCTTGCTTTGTCTATATTGTGAATGTATATGTAAGGACCTGGCTGGATACATGCTGTTTCTTACTTTGATGTTTTCTACATGAAAATGGAGAATACTTCGAATAATTATCCTGCTTCAGGGTATCAACTATAAACTAACGAGTGAGTAAGGGGCATGTTGTTGTGCTTTCAAACAACTAAGCTTTTATTAGTCTGGTAGGTTTATTCTGGTTATTTTTTGTCGGGCTTTTCTCTTCCCCTTTTTTTATTTTATTTTATCTTAATGTTGTTACACAAGTTTCTTCTCATGAGTAGATGCGTTCAAGACTTGAATGTGGAACTCTGAAACAACCTCAACCTCTTGCTCCTGGCTCGAGTTTCTATCTAGTATCAATCTCTGTCTTGGTTGAATAAGTTGTTTTTCTTGTAGTTGTTTGTATTGCTTATCGTGTTTTCTTGTTCTTGCTTGTTTCAACCTATTTGCATTGCCTTTGGTCTGCATATTGTTAATAACATGTTTCAATGACAGGGAACTGTACAGTAACAACATTAGTGGGAGAGTTCCTAACGAGCTTGGGAATTTGACAAATTTGGTGAGCTTGGATCTTTACTTGAACAATTTGAGTGGTCCCATTCCAGACACATTGGGCAATCTTCAGAGATTGCGTTTCCTGTATGTATAGCACATCATTCATCTTTTTACTCTTGTTACTAATGTTGTGGTTCATCCGTTAAATTTTCTGTCATGTTAACGCTTATTTTTTATTACAAGGTTTTTGAACAGAGTGGTTTATTTGGGCATTGATATGTGGAATATGGATTTAGGAGAATCGTTCAAGTTTTGCATTAGTTTTAAGAATGGAATTTCTATATTTTTCTTGCTTTGAATACAATTTATGAAGATTGTACTGAAGGAAGTCAGTCTCGGTCATTCAGTTCAAGATAAGGAGCAAGTACAGAGAGAACACCGCCTACGAGGAATATTCAATTATGATAAATCTGGATGAGTTGGGTAATGCACAGTAGATTGAAACCAATGGAGAATGTTTATTTGATTGAGTTTTGAGCATGACATAATGGGTTCAACAATTTTATGGTGGAACATTGAATATTAAATGCCATGAAATTTTCTATGGAAAGAAGATGGAGCGAGTTAGACGCTCATGATGAAAACATGTAAATCAAATATAAAGTGTGCGCCCCCGAGCAAGAAAAAGAAAGGTCCTACCAACATTAGACGCTCATGATGAAAACATGTAAATCAAATATAAAGTGTGCGCCCCCGAGCAAGAAAAAGAAAGGTCCTACCAACAATACTCCTATTACAGTAAAGAGAAGATATCCTTTCGCCTTTTTCGTTTTCTTTTGGACATATTTACGGTACACCTGCAGATGTAGTAGTTAAGAGAGTTGATAGAATAGATTTGGGTAGTAACTCTACGAGGAGAGGAAAACCGAGATTGACATTAGATGCTATAGTGCGCAAGGATATGAGTATTCTAAATCTCATTGAACATGTAGCCCTTGTTAGAGCTCAATGGAAAAAAAGGATTCATGTAGCCGACCCCAATGGATTGGGACATGAGGCTCGGTTTGGTTTAGGGAGGGTGGAAATGCACGTGCATGCGTGTACAATTTGCTTCATTCTAGCTGAAGTGGCACATTGGTACTTGATTCTTTCCCACGATGGAAAACACCGCAAACCCAATTCGTTGTCTTAATAGTCAACAGAAGCCCCTTGTCACGGGCCAAGACTTCTGCTCACTCGTGCATGGTTTGGAATTCTCAAGTATGTGCCATGAAAACTAGGAGCCGGGGACACTTTGCTCAATATGTGAGATGATGAGAAGCATAAAGTGGCAAAATGGAGCATAGTAATATAAGTGGAGTGTTATTTAATTGGAAAAGAAACCAAGGCAACAAGCCAATATTCTATCAAGAAGAACAATTCCTACCTTAAGTGTTGGGGGAAAATGTTAGAATTTCAGTGAAGGCGTTGCCAGATGGTTGATTTTCGTAGCATTTGAGAGGCATATCTCCTTTAGACAGTGTGCAGGTCGTCTTTCTTCCGAAAATAAGGGTCATAATAATAACTCTGTATATTATTATTATTATGTTTCACCTATATTATTATTATGTCTCAGGTCATAATAATTATTATTATGTTATATTATTATTATAACTCTGACCCCGTGTTGTTTCACCCGCCTGCTGATTCGTCACAGGCTCTGAGAGCTACTTTGGGAGCTTTGCATATTATTTTTGTATATCTCTCCCGAAACTCTTTCTGGATTACATACTAGTGATTGGTCGAGGATGGTTATCACTATAAAGGGGATGATGGTTACACGAAAGGGAAAATGAAAAGAACTGAACAATGGCAAGGGAAATGAATTTACATTGATATTCAGCCTAGAACGGGAATTTTTTGCTGCTCTAATGGCTGGCCTCCTGCTCAACAACAGTGCAAATCGGAAGGACCCTGACAAAATATTAGGTTTTAAGACGATTTTCGTTATTAATTGGAAGTTAAAAAATGCAGTTCTCTAGTAGCATTCACGAGGGTTCTCTAATTGGTTGAGGATGGTTATCACTAAAGGGGATGATGGTTACACGAAAGGGGAAATGAAAAGAAATGAACATTGGCAAGTGAAATGAATTTACATCGATATTAAGCCAAGAATGGTAATTTTTTGCTGCTCTAATGGCTGGCCTCCTGCTCGACAATAGTGCAAATCAAGAGGACCCTGACAAAATATTAGGTTCCAAGACGATATTCATTATTAATTGGAAGTTAAAAAATGCAATTCTCTAGTAGCATTCACGAGGGTTACCGAGGAAGTGGTATCCATAAATGTGGAAGATACCTATATTGGGAGGAGGGCGGAGGCATTGATGGGAGGAGATGTCTATTGTCTATCATTCACTAAATTTACCATGTGAGTGGACTTTTATATTTAGCAGTTACATTTGATAAACCATTTTCTCTTCTGGTTACTGAAGTTTTCTGAAGGTTCCTGGGAGATAGGGGTTGTTGAATTAGACGGCAGTCTCATCATCTCCATGGTTTCTCGTCATTTCAATTTCAAAGATTGCGGGAATACATGCTTTTATGTGATTTTGGATTAGTAATTCTTGCGCACTATTCTTCTTTCATAAGTTCTTGGTGAATTTTCAATTAAATCAACGGTTAGCAGTTTTTTCAAACAAACACCTTCGAATGTAAACCAAAAGTACGTGGAATCTGAAGTTATACATGCACTGACTGAAAATACTGACATCTCTTAAGCTTTTACAATAATTGGTTTGTGGCTATGCATTGTATTTTGTGAAAACATTTTGAAACATCTACTTCATGTCTAGCAGTCTAGGTAGATTTTCAGAAGTTGTAGTCCATAGTAATGGAAGCAGACTTATTTTTGTGCCGTCGCGCTCTCTGAAAATCATCCAGTATCTTTCTTTTACTTGTAATAAAAAGGAAGCATCAACTTTGATTTCGAAGACAAGTAAATACTAGGTCGCTGAACTTGTTCTTTCCACGCCTCTCGAGGCTTTAGACCTCCCGCTGAGCGCTTAGATGTACTGTATTAAGTCTCCTTTTTCCTATAAAGATCAGGTTCATATTCAATAAAGATCCTATACTTGCATTGTGGATGTTGATTTCCCAAGATTCAGCTGTCTTGATATGAAACACTCAGGCTGCACCAAAACAAAACAAGTCTGTTTTGATCATATACTTGCAACATGTTCATCTACTGTTTGTTTGTGGATCAACTCTTCCCATAGTGGATTATATTGCGGAGAGTCCACCATTGAATTAATGTTGGATATATTATGGGCATCAGTGTTGATCAGATGAATTTCGCCTATGAATGAACACTAAGGTTACTTGGTGTTTACTGATGTCTGGTTCTGTACTTGTTTGCAAGGATAGGCGGCTTAATAACAACACTCTGTCTGGAACAATTCCTTTTGTATTGACTACTATCACATCCCTTCAAGTCCTGTGAGTAACAAGTTGATGTGTTCTAGTTCTTTTGTGATTTAATGACTAGTTAAGGTGTTTCCTTTTTCCATTTTCTTTTTAGTAGCTCTAACCGGATGTCATTTACTACAAGAATATGACATGTAGCTTCTTGCCATGTGGTGTGCAGTGATCTATCGAACAATCGGTTAACAGGAGCCATCCCAATTAATGGCTCCTTTTCACTTTTTACTCCCATCAGGTTTGTTCCTAGTAACATCTTTTTTTCCCACGGTAGTGGAGTTGGGTGGCTCTTCGCCATGTATGCTGACTGCCATAACACTGTTCTTCAGTTTTCAAGGCAACCTGTTGACAATTCCTCCACCTGCTCCACCTCCTCCAGTTTCGCAATCACCCCCAGCTTCTTCTCCAGGTTAGTTGCATTTACTGTTACTTTATTATCAGTTCCCTCTTAGTTGTTGCAGCTATTGGGTATGGTCACATTTACTGTTATGTTTGTTATGGTTGCGGTCCCTTAGTTGTTCGAGATTTTGTGTTCTGTTCCATTTTCCCACATCCAATTCCCCATTCCTCAAACTAGACTTCCACATTGACTAATCAGGCTAAGGGAAGGAAGACATACACTTTCATAATTCGTCTTTCTTTCTTAGCTTCATATGCCTGAATTATTTAAACGAAAGTATAGTGTATTTGAAGCTGAGTTCTTTAACTAGTGTGGGTAGTGTTTTAGTTTTCCGAGCTATTCCTGCATTGTACGAAAGACTACAACAACAACAATACCAGAACCCATCTAGTCCCCAATCATTGGGGTATGGGTGGGGCATGATTAGAGACAGACCAAACCTTTGGCATTATGCACAAAGTGGCTGCTCTCAGAATACCACTGAAACAGTGGCCCCCTAAACCTCCAAGAACCGAGGAGCTACAAGGACGTTTTGCTGCAGAACCATGCCCCCAAATCAAAGCCGAAAGGCATCAGGGAGGGCAGGCCTAGAGACCCAAATTAATTTATGTGCTTATTACCATGCTTCCTTCATTCATGATCCAGAGCATCTCACTAATGAGCACACACATTGTACGAAAGACTCCTAAACAATTTTAATTCTAGCTAAAATTGGTTGAGTTGACAATTTTGGTGTTGATGGGCATGCGCAAAATTAAATAACTGACTTTTCATCATTTATTTTTCTTCCAGTGGGCAATGGTGCCACGGGAGCCATTGCTGGAGGTGTTGCTGCTGGTGCTGCCCTGTTGTTTGCTGCCCCCGCAATTGCACTTGCCATGTGGAGACGAAAGAAACCACAGGATCATTTCTTTGATGTACCTGGTTAGTGGGCTAAAGCAGAAAATGGCTTCTAAAGTGATGGGTTTTTTTTTTTCTTTTTTTTTTTCTGGTTACTGAAACTCTTTTCCGTGATTACAAGACCTTCCAAAAGGATCAACAGGGGGGGCATACTCCTGGAACTACAAAAGAAAAACTAGCAAACCACTTACATAGGCGGAATAATAGTGGCAACCATCAAAACTCTGCTCAAACTGTAAACAAATCAGAAAAAAGAAACCATAGTAGTTAATTCATTTTACCTTCTCGTTGCAGCTGAAGAGGATCCAGAAGTTCATCTAGGACAGCTCAAGCGGTTTTCTTTGCGTGAACTACAAGTTGCAACGGATAATTTTAGCAACAAACATATTCTGGGGAGAGGTGGATTTGGTAAGGTGTACAAAGGACGCCTGGCTGATGGCTCTCTTGTGGCAGTGAAAAGATTAAAAGAGGAGCGTACTCAGGGTGGGGAGCTGCAGTTCCAAACAGAAGTGGAAATGATTAGTATGGCTGTCCATCGAAACCTACTCCGTTTACGTGGCTTTTGCATGACACCAACTGAACGGTTGCTTGTCTATCCTTATATGGCCAATGGAAGTGTTGCATCATGTTTAAGAGGTACTACTTGTCGGCCTCTTTATACGCTTTTCTTTTCTTGCCTGCTGTTTCTTTAGGGAAATGATTTAGCCTCCTCTTTTTGTAGAACTGCACTCCTTTTTGGTCTTCACTGACCTGAATTTACAATATTGCCGTTTCATTTGCAATAATTGTGGTGTGGACTAATAGATGAATGCGTAGTTTTGTAATTTCACCTAAATATGACGAAAACAAGGAGTGAGTGCACAACCAGGGCGTGTTTCTATTGCCAATTTGATGGTAAGGAAATTCTTAGAATTCAAAACCATTATCAAACATACTTCTCAGTTTATGTTGCGAAGGAAGCTTGAAATATTTGTCTGCATTCTGTACAAGAATATTAAAGGTTGCTAATAAACTTGCCATTTGAAAAGATAGTTCGCCCTAAGTCTGTGCTAAAGCTAGAAGTTTAATAAAAACCAAAATTCAGAGTCTTTGTTCCCTACCCTGCTTAGCCTCTAAATATTTGCATGATCTGTTGGTGCGTTGTTGTAGAGCGATCTGATTTGCAGCCCCCACTCGATTGGCCAATAAGGAAGCTTATTGCTTTGGGATCCGCTAGAGGTCTTGCATATTTGCATGATCACTGTGACCCAAAGATTATTCACCGTGATGTCAAAGCAGCAAATATATTACTGGATGAGGAATTCGAAGCAGTTGTTGGAGACTTTGGCTTGGCTAAACTAATGGATTACAAGGATACTCATGTTACCACTGCTGTACGTGGGACGATTGGGCACATTGCTCCTGAGTACCTCTCAACTGGAAAGTCTTCTGAGAAAACTGATGTTTTTGGGTATGGGGTCATGCTTCTGGAGCTCATCACTGGGCAGAGGGCTTTTGATCTTGCTAGACTTGCCAATGATGATGATGTCATGTTGCTTGATTGGGTAAGCCTTTATTGACCTCATTTGATTTTTTATGGTGTTAGTAGATTACTAAAATAGGCCATCTCTCATAGCTGTTAGGAGGTGTTAGAAGCACACGAAATGAAACTGTTCACGGAAAAAAGTTGGTATTGCTTAATACAGTTGAAGGCTATGCCTTTAAAACAGTTCCATTGCATCATGATTTTATCAATCATGTACAAAGGCTGGAAAAATGGTAATTTGTCATCTTTGCATATAAGGAAAGTTAGTCTTCTTGAAGTACGAGCTCACTCTTGGGCAATGTAAATTCTGTAATGAAAACTTTTAGAAGTAAAATTTTCAAAACTGCTCAATTTCTATGAAGACACATATTTTTACCAAAATGAAGAACCACAATGGAAGTCACGAGGCCTTCTTTTATTGGTGTTAGTTAAATTGAGGTTTCTATTCGTTGTTAAGGATAGGGTTTGGCTTCATATACAAATTCAATGCATGATAAATGTTTCTGAAAATTCAGGTTAAAGGACTTTTGAATCAGAAGAAGTTGGAAACACTGGTTGACGCAGATCTGGAGGGTAACTACATTGACGGCGAAGTGGAGCAACTCATTCAGGTGGCCTTACTCTGCACGCAGGGCACTGCAATGGAACGTCCCAAAATGTCCGAAGTTGTCAGAATGCTTGAAGGGGATGGATTAGCTGAGAGGTGGGAAGAATGGCAGAAGGAAGAAATTTTCCGCCAAGAATTCAACCATACCCACCACCAAAATAATGATTGGATAATTGCTGATGTCAACGCCATTGCTGATTCCACTCCCAATCTACGCCCTGAAGAATTATCCGGTCCCAGATGATCTTCAGTGGTTTTTCGGACAACCACTCTGTATTCACGTGGTATTTATGGTTTTTGTGCATATGGTTTTCTTCTTTTTTGCTTCCATTTTTCCAAAGCCCAGCATATATGTCGGAGTTTTTAGGTTGCTGTAATGTTTATAAGGTCGCCGCGTGGCATAATGGAATTTTCAGGTGCAAGCAAAGTCATGGCTGGTCACGCCGTAGCGCCAGTACACGTTACTTTAATGTGTCAGAATAGTATAGATTTGTGTACACTAATAAACGCACTTTTTTTTTTTAATCCCAAGGAATGAACACTTGTTTGTAGTATTGATTACAATATAAGTCCATGTTGTATGTCCTTTTTTCCCCCCCTGTTATAGTTTTTGGATGATTAAAGCCAAGGATGGAGCCATTTGAAGTTGTATGGCGAAATTTTGAATGTAAGGGAGAAAATAAATGCTGATAGCAAGAAGAAAGGCATTTGATTGTATGCAAATCAAGATATGTTTTATGTTTCAACTTTTTTGTGTGGAAAGATTTCTCTGTGCACGCGCATGCATGTTTTGAGGTTGATGAAAATTTCCGTGTTCTGTTTGATACGCTCCTTGTTTGTTCGAACCCACAAAGCGAAATCCTGCAGTGTAAACTGTGAACAGTTTCCAAAAGATTTGCCAGAAATCTTCATCAATGGGAGATAGACAACCATTACACCCTACTCCATGTAAAAATACGTTCAATTTCAAACACCTAAAAAATAGATTTTTCAAAAAAAAAAAATTTAATTTGGTAAAAAATAATTTAAAAACATTCGCAGAAAGTACATTTTTTAACACTCAATCACACAAACCAACCCCTGTGCGTGTGCACAGAGAGAGAGAGAGTACCAAATCCACCGGACAAATCCAACTGATCCTCATAGGAAAATAATTGCTCTACTCAAAAAGGAAAAGACACTATATTACTAGGAGACCGAAAGTAAAGCCCCATTTTACTAACTCAAAAAATCAAAAACCAGTTTTTTACATTTTTCAAGACATATCATTCCCTCACAATACATCACATAAAAAATCAAAAAAAAGTCTAAGCGTTTTTCGAGCTCACATAAAAAAGAACAAAAGGCCAAAAAAGCCAAGTTAGCGGCACATCCCCTAAATGTTCTAATCCAAAAAACCTGAGGGGACTCATCTCTGCCCAGGACTGAGATAACTAACAAGAAAGAACGACTCAAACTCATATCTGCCCGGAACTGATATAACTAACAAGAAAGAACAACTCGAACATCAAAAGTTAGAAAAGGAAGATGAAAAATGTCCTCCATTTACAGAAAGAACTGACTATTCTTCTCGAGGCTGACAAGCAGTAGCTTCATTTTCTGCCACTGGTTCCAATTCGTGGTTTGCCTTTAACCTCCGACTCCTGCGACATTCGAGTCAACATAACCTCAGGGCTCAGAGTATGAATCATCAAGTAAGAATCTAGACGTTAACAATGAGAAGGAAATACCCGAGAGAGTGTATTACGTATTAATATACCTGTGGCAAGTGCAGGAAAATGTTGGTCTTTGCTGTGGCCGGGTTATGATTTTCTGCACCCTTACTCCAATCATAACACACCTGTAAACAAACAAGTCAAGTTAGTTTCAGAGCCAAATCAAACCTGGACACAAGACGTAGTTTACACGAGAGCATCATTAGTATGTGGCCACACAAGTGGAAATAATGAGAAGCAGGCCCATGCCAGACAAACATTGAGCTTTCACAATCCACGTCGGATTATTACAAATAGAAGAAATGCAGGCTTCTCAAGCCTTTTTTGGTGCTTGGTTTTCTAACAGTCCCAAAGTAGAATAAATAATCAAACTATTTCATCCCCGAGGAAACAAAATGACTCCCAATTTCATGTTTTGTGCAAGGTGGTCATAGTGCTCCATATAATTTCATCACCAAGATTCAAGAGAGAGCATAATTTGTACACATTTTAGAGGCAAACCTACCGCGTACGCATATATCGAGCCATCATTATTGAAAGTACTGCAAGGTATAGGTTGACTGCATCTCGCCATTGCCTGGATACAAGAAGACCAAGATAAGTCAAACTAATAATAGACCCACGATCAGTGCGATCTATTAATTTTATTACGAAAACAACAAATGTAAAAGTATGATGACAGAGTATCCACGCATTCAACTACAAGGTGTAATCTTGTGTTTTTCCATGGCTCTTTAAAGAACTATCATATGGCATGCAGGGGTTTGATAAGCAGGAAAGTGCAGCAAATTCAAGTACATTGAGAATGAAATCCAAAGAAAATCTCATCCATCAGTCTCTATTGAGAAGGACAGGGTTTGAACAGGCCTTTAAAATTGCCCCAAAACCTCCATCCAATATATTAACATGCCCACACACAAAAAAACTAAAGCATCTTGTAATAGGCTGGCAATGATATCCACAAGATCTGTCTCACCCAAGCCTAACCGTAAGAATATATAGCCTTTAGAGAAAATAGTATCCTGTTTAAGTTTAAGTCAAACCTAAACCAATTACGAGCAAAACGGAAGGACAGTTAAAAAGTAAAGCAAGCAACAAAATTCCCATAATCAGAAATGAAGGAGAAGACCTTGAGCCTCTGTTTGCTATCCTTGTCCCAAAAGTTGAAAGCACCGTCAGATCCTGCAGTTGCGAATGTGTGGTGTACCTGGGGCAAGGAACAGTACATGAAAGGCTGAGAAACAGGTCTTTCAAATACAGATAAGAAAACAATTTAACACCAAAAGCACGATGTTCACCTGGCATACAAACAGGTTTAACCGATAACTTAGGTTTAGGCAATAACAATGTCTTCATATATAATACCAAGTAAAATCTTCTGTTTTTATCCACAAATTGCAAAGGTGAACTCATGGATGCAAGAGGAGTTTCCACCAAACAATGAGACCGCTATTTACACCACTAGTCTTAGCAATTACAATAGCCTCCCTTGGCATATAAACTCCAATTAAACCTTAAACCAACTATTTTCTCAGTAGTTTGTGATGCTTTATATAGATATATGTTTCTGATTCGAAGAAATGGAATGCACGAGCAGAAATTCCCTCACTAAAAATTACAGTAACTGCTAACAAACTCTAGCCATAATTTATCTGCTGTGCAAATTTTATGCCACGGATTATGAAATCCATCAAACAGAAATAGCATGGTGATAGATCAACATAAGGAATTGAAGACAACGTAACATACACAGCTGGACATGAAACACAATGCAACGTGTAATACAGTTAGCTGACATCCAAAAATGCAATCAGAACCTCTACAGATGCGGAGAACAGAAGTACAGTATCCCTATCTCAGAGATTGACATGAACATTTCATCCAAAGTAAGCTTCCCAGTGATTTATATATGTTCCCAATCTGGGAAATAACAATTCCGTGGGGTACTATCTGAAGATGCAAAGAACTAGAGAATGCATAAGCTTTGCTCATGAAAAGTGAGATTCCAAGAACTGTCAAATGCGTATTTACACATTTCCCTATTGCAGGGACGTTTAGTATATTATATAGTTTCCATTTATTGTTTCTGTACATTGTTCAGAACAAAAAATTTCAAGCTTCCAAGAGATGACACAGGCTAATAAAATTCCACGCAATCATTTTTGCAGTTAGGGGAGAAGCTCTGCATGCTTTATATAATCACTTCACAGTTTACACGGAAGCACAACACACTGTAAGTACAAATCCAAAAACAGTGATGTAAAACTGCAATTGAGACGTAAGATCTTACAGGATGGAAGTCCAGTGAGTTGACTGAGTATATCTCGTTGGCCTCTCTATGACATTTGAAAGTAAAACTTTTACTTTGTTGCGAATCATCAAGATGATGTACACCAACCCTGCCCTCAATTGAACCAACCTAAAGAGAAACAATACCAAACTCAGCAATCAAATTTAGTATAGTACAAAGTTCAAGGATTAGTGGACAACAAGAAGTCTCAATGAAGTACAGAGATGAAATCCTAAGAACACATCCCTGAAACAAATATGCCCACTTTCCGGAAATGAAAAACATTTCCTCTGAAAAATGAACGATATCGGGATTGAATTAAAAAAGATAGACATGCCTCTGAAGTGAAAGTACAGTATTCGTACATGACTGGTTTACGATAACTAACAATATTGGTACAGAGAATTCTGCATGCAATGTGCATACTAACTGTCAGTACCCGAAAACCAAGCCACTTAAGAAATGGAATTTCTCTGGCACCAAAGATGTTCCCAATCCCCAGTGAAATACTGCAATACTGATAAAAAGCTCAATCTTTCTATGGCTTCTACAGCAGTACCGGTTAGAAAAACCCTCCAGCACAAACTATGCAAGATTTATGGACATGCCATGAAAATTAAGTTTATCTTTGGCACAGATGCAAAATTGGGCCAGGGTACTGCAGATAAGGGAACAAGAACATTTAAAATAAAAATGGGTCAAAATATGATTTTCCTGATCTGCGCAGGGGAGAGAGAGAGAGGGAGACAGAGTAGAAGGGGAACTAACCAAGAAACCTTGCTGATCAGGAAAGGTAGCAACACACCTCGTCTGATACTTCAAGGGTGAGGTGATCCTTTTATATTCACTCTGTCGCATTCAAAAGTGAGAGAGATTACTAACGAAGTGCAAATCTAAGGCAACAAAGAACAAACCAAGAAACATTCCCCACAGTCTACTGGAATCAAATAGAACTCAAAAACCTGATTGAGAAAAGGTCGAGGCAAGATCGTGAGGACCAAATGCTAGTTTACTCGAGCATCCTAGTTTACAAAAATAGTGTTTTTTTTTTTTTTTTTCATTTTTGTAAAGGTAGACCATAACACAACACAAAAAGAAGACGGGAAAAAGCCTAACTAGATATAGGATATTTGCAAAGGATCCACTGTTTTGGAATCACGAGATAAAAATGCACTTATGGCACATATAAAGGGGTGATCAACAGCTATGACATATCAAGTGTTATCTAAAAGCACCACATTAAAAGCATCCAACTCAAAAGCAAATAGCAAAGAGTGAAAGGCCCATAAGATTCATAGTTCATAAAATTTCTTAGGGTGTTATTTTAACGATGAGGGAAAAGCTCCAACAATCCTTTAACCAGTTTCAAGGCTTAGAGACTGATTTGTTTATCATGTTCAATTATGCTTCTCAGTTTCCTTTGCTCATGCACACACATCACACTTTATTGGTACAAACCGAGTAAGACAAGGTCAACTCGACACTAGATTCAATACCAAAATATTGTCTTAGATTGACATTTAGCCCTTCAATTGTACTAAGACTTACGATCACATCCTAGGTATCATATCATTTAACTAAAAAAAGGTATCATTCCAGACTTTGCAACAACAAAGTCACGTCATCCATTAATCTGAAAAATGGTTTCAATGCTAATACTACTGCAATAACCGCTCAAACAAAAACATCTTTATAATAAATGTATACGGATTTCAATCATTTCGTGATGCAACAAAAAGTACCTGAGGGTTTTGTAAGTTGAAAACGATAAGATTTCTATCGGCAGTTCCGACGACCATCAGTGGATGTCTCACTGAAAAGGAATAGCAGCGCTCAGGAAGTTGTTGCGTATGCACTGGAGTTGACTGTCTCAGATCCCAATACCTGAAATCAAATGATATACAACTCAAACTACAAACTCAACAAATTATACTTCTGGTTCTGGATATCGCCGAGCAAATGTCTAACAACAATAAGTCTTACAAATAATGAATTGAGTGCACAAGAAATCAGACAGTGTGTGAAATAGCACATGGTTAAACATAAACAAAAATGCTAAGAAAACTTCAAAGTTCCCTTGCAGCCAAGCCCATTACAATGAGATACTTAATTAGAATAATTCAGACCATAAACGAGCATCAAAAAATGCTACTGTGAGACATACAAATAATTTATAGCGACGGGGACATGTGGAAATATATGCCTCTTAATGTGCAGGAAGCACCACGTAGGTCAAACTATGCCGGACATGCATATGATTCGTGTAAAAGGAAAAACTCCTAAAAGGAAATTGTTCCAAATGAAGTTGGCTAGAAGAAGAACCTACATTAACCACGACTGCAAGCTATTTTGCTACGTTAACGAAAACCAAGGAGAAAGTACAATTTGAACAAAATATCAACTGACAGCATAATAAATGCCAAAAAGAATCACAAAGGTGAGTTTTAAGTATTACAGTGGAGATCACCACAATCATGAAAAAAACATTCTAAATAAAATTACATTACCCCAACTCTTCTGAGTTCAGAGAGAACC
Source organism: Gaultheria prostrata (assembly GCA_036023075.1). Taxonomy (NCBI): domain Eukaryota; kingdom Viridiplantae; phylum Streptophyta; class Magnoliopsida; order Ericales; family Ericaceae; genus Gaultheria; species Gaultheria prostrata. Next base: position 59,172 of record JAXBDA010000014.1, on the reverse strand, counting down.
AATGCTTACCTAAGGGTTTTGTCCCAACTTCCACTCACTAAGAGGTTCATCTCTGGGATCCATGCAATTTCCTTAACTGGTGCATCGTGCATGGCCACAGTCACTGGTTGGCCACCCAACGGCCACATTTTAACTTGTTTGTCACATCCCCCCGAGAAAACAGTCGTACCGTCATCCTTCCAAGCTGAGCATAAAACCTTCAAAAGATAAATATGTAAGAACTAACCAGTTACAATAATTCAAACTAAAAACTAAGAAGAAAGATTTGCAAAAAATACGGAGATTTGATGCCATACAGGTTGTTCATGTGACATTGACGCCTTGGGCACACTGCCAACGGTGGTCCCGTTCCGCATTATCTCCCAACATCTCACCTATATAAATTCACATTGCACAACTAATAAGTGGATACTTATATTTTGAACACCAACAATTACAAGAGTCAAGACAGCGTCTGAGACATAGACCATAAAACAAAACGTGGCAAACAAACGTCAGTGTTTGTTGGAAGGGAAGAAACACAGAGCACAAGGTAGAAAAGTCCCCATACAAGCTCAAATCAGGTTCAGATAAACAACTTTTGTCCACTTCCGTATAATAGTTGAATCAGGAAAATATGAATCTCATTATTTCCATATTTTTTAGGTCTCTCACTCTCCAAAACAAACACACGTCTCGTATAAGTATCTGGCCCGGCTGGGTTTTGTTCGACATGAACAAAATAAACAGATACAAAAAGTTTAATTGGCCTCTAACAATACCAAACACACCAGCTTAAAGAAGAGTCTAAATGAAAATGTTGTTTGTATCAGTACTTCAAGAGGCTTAAAATAGAGCAACAAGGAAAGAAAGAACAACAAAACATAACTGACTAAAACAAACCTGGTTATCCCATGAAGTTGCCACAAGGAAATTAGCTTTGGGACTAAAAGTAAGACTTGACACAGAATCACTTGGAGGTTGTGCCACCTATGCATTTGTAAAGAAAAAAACTGTCAAATAACCATATACATATACATTTGAAACTCAAATCCATATTCAAGATTTGAAGCATAAGCAATAGTCTGAGGCTCGAGTGGAAAGATGTGGGATTCACATGGACGAATTTGATGTTAATATTCAAGCACAATATCTCAGATTTATAGGCTAAATTTCGAAAGAATGAGTCATTGCCCTTTTTGCCCTTCAACTCCTAGTTAAATTTCAAATAGAAAAATGGAGGGAAAATTAATTGGAGTCTAAAATGTAATCATTACATTACAAAAAAGAGGGTAGTTTTGGAAATTTATGTTCTTTAAAGAGTAATGATTGCGTCTGGTTAAAAAGTTGGATTCCCAAAGCGGGATTAAATTTTGGGACGGAGGGAGCATCTCTAATCCATGTTCCACTCAATTTTGGAAAACCACCTATAGGCTATACCTAACTCCCACACCATTGTTGAAATTGAATTGAACATCCTTTCACTTGAATCAGTGCCGGATGCTGGATTTGCACCTAGCGGGGGCTCTAACCACATGTATTTCTATTTTCTACAATGCTAACATGAAGCATATTTCACAAGTATATATCGCCACTTGCTAGTCACAGCGAGAGATCAGATTGCGTGCATACGTGTAGTTACCATGTAATTTATACAAGCGACCTAAAAATGGTGGATAACCAAGAATATTAAAGATTTTTTTCCACACAAACAAAGGAATTTCAAGAAAATGTTCACCCAAGGTACTTGCATGGCCAATACCATAGAAAATTTCAAAATTAACCTAAAAAACTAAACTAGTATAGTAAACGAGAATATATGAAGTCGCCCGTCCTGGTTGAAATCCACATCTATCCAAACAGAATTGCAAGCAAATATGCATAACAGAAGCAAAACTACAAAACGAAATTATAACCATGGTTCAATTCAGTTCAAAATTCGACGAGAAAGAAAGAAAGATGCAGTGAATGAGCTTGGTTAAGGACAAAAAGAATTTACCTCCGCCGACTTGTTCGGATTGTGATTAGCAGTCGAAGCAGCACCGAAAGTGGCCATTGAAGCTGTCGAAGGATTAACGACGGAAAAAACAATAACATAAAGGAGGAATCAGAAATCCATATCAACAGCTGAATCGAAAAATCAACAGTGTAAGAAAATACTCCTTTTCGAAGCCCTAACTTGTAACACGAAGGATCCCAAAAGGTTCAGAATATGCAGTGTATATACATATATATACGTATATGTGTAAACAATGTTGAATAGGAGTGAGGAGTACCTGGAGAGAGAGAGAGAGAGTTTGAAGCAGAAGAGAGGGAAGAGAGAGGAGGAGGCTATATATATATATAGTGCGTGATCTGATCTGACCCAACCGAGTGCGTTTTGAGGACGCTACGGGGGCGTTCTAGCAACGCTAGCGTTGGACCCAAGCGGTGGGTGTTTGGGCCGACCCACACCGTGAGTATTTGCAAGCCCATTGCAGATATTTGGAGAGAATTGGCCTATCTTTGGCCCAAATCTTGGGCTTTCACGTATAGCCCTAGAAATTTGTACTTAGGTTGAAATAAAATGGGCCATGAACAGTTTGATAAATAGTCGTATGGATACAGACATAGATGTGTCCGCAGATGTTTGATGTCCAATAATGTTTGATGCATGTAAATTGTATAGTACATTCATTAGACGGATGTGTGTTGGACATAGGTTGGCTAGGGTAAAAAGGGAAAAATTGGAAGTTTGAATGAGTAGATCGAATCTCGGAAGGCAGCTAAATACACGATCGAAATTTGAAAGTTCATGTTAGAGTCTTTTATCGCTGAGATTGCACGAAAGCAGAGGAAGATAGGTATTTTCAGTACAAGAAGAAACTGCGCTAGTAATATTAATTAACAAACACGCGAAAAAGAAGAAGAGAGAGTTCCTTCTTGTTTTGGGAAATGTCAAAAAAAAATAAAAATTTAATGCTACAATTTTAGTGCATAAAAGTCTTGTACCATGCATTTGGTACAACTCTTTTATGCACTACAAATTCTGCATCAACAAAAATAGTTTTGTCCAATTTCGGCAGTTCAAAAAATATATATATATATAGTTTTGTTATTAGCATCCCCTTTTATTTTTATTTTTTTCTGGAGAGCCAGTATGACAAAAATAGTTTATTGGTTGTGTCGAGATGATTTTGTGAAAGTCGTTTCATTTATTTTATGAGCAACAGGTTTAAGAAGTCATTAAATTAGTTTGGTGCTATTTTGGTATAATTCATCTTAAATCATTGAACTAAACCGTTTTATTTTTCGATACAAATCAATTGGCTACAGTTAGGGCAAAATTTGGCAAATGAACTTGTCAAAGTCGGCATTGAACTAAGAATGGATTCTGGGTATTTGTTGCATTCTTAATTTAGTTTCGGTTTCAATTAATAATTCTTTCAATTCAACATGGTGGAATTCAAAAAACTTGAAGCCCGGAATGGGACAGAGGCTTCTTGGTTTTTAAGACTTCTTACTCTTTTTACGTGTTCATATAATTGTATATGTTAGTAACCAGAACTATTTGGTTAATGTCAAAATTTTAGTGCATAATAGAATTCCGGGGAATTCAGTCCATTAGTTGTTTTGATGTTTTTTAGTAGTAGTTTCTTGGAGACTTTTCTTTGTACAGCTTTTCTGTGTTGTGGGTGTCACCTGTTGTTTTTTGGTAGAATTATGAAATGCAGTATTTACCAAAAAAAATCAAAAGGAGTGCATATATAAGAATTTATGCACTAAAATTTTGTCATTTAATTGTCAGCACCCATAAATATACTTACATGTGTGTGTTGTATCTATTATAGTAATACAGAAAGGGACTTTTTTTTTTTTGAAAAGCACAGAAAGGGACTTTGGTGTCTACACTTTTGTGAAGTTCTGTCACAAATGTGATTCCAAAATTACAAGTTTTTACTACTCTTTTAACCACGACAAAACCTAACTGTCAAGGTTGTAAATGTAAAATCACTCTTAATTTAACTGCCATACCCATAATCCACTAAATTCAACCACCCACCCACTCACCCACTTTTTTGGTTAAATTCCATGGAGACCCCCTCATCTATTCTCATTTTCCAAGGACACCCCCTAACCTTTAAAAGCGTCCATACGCACCCCATCATCTATATCCGTTAGCCAGCTTCACCCCTTCCGTTAAATTTCTGTTTGCAGCTGAGAGAATATCCTCATTTTGGACAATTTTAAGACAAAAATGCCCTTCATCACCCTCTCTCTTTCTTAAAGAAACAGAACAAATTAAATGTAGATATGTATACACATACATACAACATATACACGTATATATATATATATCCAACCGAATATAGACAACCCACCAATCTCTCAAAGATGGAAGCAACGTGAATTACCCCATAAGTATGTTAGTACTGAAACAATCTCAAACTTCAAACCCACTGAGTTCAACATAGCTCGACACTTGGGTTTTTTTTTGTGTGGAAAATTTGAAGTCCAAAGTCCAAACAACATCATGATATATATACACTTATACATATGTAAATCAACCCACCGATGGAACCTCATTCTTGGAAGAGAATCCCTCCTCCATTGATTATCCGGCTGCCGCAGATCCCCTTACGCCCTTCCTTGCCTAATTTTCCAGCTGTGACATATCCCCTTACACCCCTCAATCAGAAATCAATGGTTGAAAATTACTGGGTATTTGATTTTGAAGGGTTTCAGAATTGTGGATGATGTTTCAGGGGTTTTAATTCGATTTCAGGTTTCCAATGTCAGTGTGGGAAGCTTCCCTACGTTTAACAGCCTCTCCGAAGTCCATGAATGTTTGGAAACCCTCGTGCTGCAGAGCGTAGAAGAGGTGATCAACGAACGTGTCAAGTTCTTCGAGTAAAGGGGGTTCATCGTCAGTGTTGGAATGGGGTGGTAGGGGGCGGCGGTTTTGGGTGGTGCTGGTCGATGGGTTGCCGCCGGAGGGGAAAATTTATCCGACGGCAGAGTGGAGTAGCAGATCTGTCAAGAGAGCCTCAACCCATGGGAAGATGTACGTTATTGATGTCATCAGCGTCACCGGCGAGAGACGAGTGGCATCGAAAAATCTATCCGACAGCGGAGGGAGTCATCGTCGTCGCCCACCGTTCTCGGAATATAGACAGAGGTAGAAGTGGGTTTTAAAGAGAGAAATTGTAGAGTTACAGAGAGAGAAATTGACGTCATCTCCATTCTCTTGGTTTTTAAAACAAAGGTGAAGTTGTCATTTCCTTTACTCCGTTAACGGAGTAAGGGGCTTTTTCAATTTCGAATAGATGAGGGGGTGTGTATGGACGCTTTTAAAGGTTAGGGGGTGATCTTGGAAAATGAGAATAGATGAGGGGGTCTCCATGGAATTTAACCCACTTTTTTTTTTTTTGTCAATCGATTACAACACATATGAAATACAAAGTACCAACTCGGGATACTACATGAATTGTGAGAGTCCAGGAGATAACTAAGCCCAACAGCTTAATCAATACAAGAAATAAGCCCATTACAGGATAGAAACAAAGAAAGGTAAAGCCCAAGCGGGGAGATTCGAACTTCTGACCTCCTAGTGAGATGCAAAAATCCTGACCAACTGAACTAGCGCTAGTTGATTACCCGCTCTCCCAACGTCTAGTGATATATTATGTGTATATATCATATAGTTGCATCCATTCAACATTGGTTGATTCCAAGCATGTAAAGTTCCAAGCCAAAGATGTTTTTACCTGGTATTTTCTTTGGTTTTATACTTTTATGTCTTCATTCGCTCAACGTGCGTGTAATGTATATCCACACGACACATGTATAGACCATTGAAAATTGGTTGATTTCAAAATAAGAACAAAGATGGTATTCTCGGACTTTGGTTAATTTGATTCCTTCATTGACTGATTGACTCTTTGCATGCCCATACACATTTCGCACCAATTACCCTGTGTGTGCATGCTTTTAGTTTCTAATGTTTGGTTCAGGATAAATTAATGGGTGGTTTTGTCTTCAGGTTTTGTTTATAACTCAGTTATCTGGGTCAACTTACACGGACCTCGATTAATCCTAAGACCCATTTCCAATACCCACTTGCTGGAAGTCCAAATAATGGATTATTCCCAAAGTAATTTATATAATTTTATAGCACATGAGATTTTTTTTTGAACCTGAAATCTTAGGAGATGAGTAAATCTCTAAGTCCCAGGTTGGAGTTTGCAAGTCTTCAGGTATTGACAAGTGAATCGTGTAATTAATCTTCTATATAATATTGCCATTTTTATAATTCATTAGGTGTTTAATGGTATCAACTATCAAGTAGTGAAATTTCCGTTTGTAAATTCCTTCTGCCCTTTCAGTCCTTAAGGAAGGTCATTTTCACACTAATTTCTTCTTTTGTTTCCATCGTCTACATTTTTATTGCTAGTTGTCAAACCTGCTGTATATTTTGTCCTATTTGTCATCACCCAGGAATCAAAATGGAATTAGGGGTGTGCCACTAACTTGGTTTTTTTGGTATTTTGGTTTTTTTATGTGAGAATTCAAAAAATGAGTTAATTTTTTATAGTTTTTTATGTGATGTATTGTGAGGGGATGACCTGTCTCGAAAAACACAATAAACTGGTTTTTAGCTTTTTGAGTTAGTGGAACGGAGCCTTAGTTTGGGAGACTAATTTTCTACCAGATGGATGTTGACAGTTTAATGAATACAGTACAATCAAATATTGGTCGGATTTGGAATGAGACCTCTCCACCTAATAACTTAAGCTTTTGGATTTGAATCTTAAGTTTTTTAGTATTTCATTGCATTTTAATCTTCCAAGTGTTTAGGGTGTACTACCATTTTTTTAAATAACTGCTGAGCATAAAAATAAATTTAAGAACTCAGGTATCCGGGTCAAGTTACACACATTTTTTCTATTCTGAAGAACCAATTCCATCACCACTAGTGGGGAATTAAAACCGGTATAAAGCCCCGTACAAATTACAAACTGGTCCAATAACTCTAGCACTTGGAAATTTCAAACCATGGCCTTGTGTGGAAGCAAACCCCAAGCCCCAGGCCTTAGACTAGTGATATTACCAACTTCAGCGTCTATTCTATTTCCAATGGTAAAAAAAGATATGCATATTTCAGAATTACCCTTTTTGAATGGGCAGATTTTGTGCATTGGTCAAGTTGAATTAGTTGCAATCTAAGAACTTTATTATTAGAATCCTTTTTCTATTCAAATATTAGGGCAGCATCTATATGAACTTCACCGCGCTTTATTCTACCGGGCAAAGTAAATTCCATCTCATTTTCATCTTCTGAGCCAGGTAATACGCACTTCCTGATCCTTGGGACACCAACCCCACCGTCCCCTAAATTTTAAGATTTTTTTTTCTTATGCGATACGAAGTTAGTATTTGTTATAGTAAATACCTTGGGCCGGGTTTTGGCCAATGGTTATGCAGCTCTCCAAGAATTTACTACTCCTTCCTTGGTGTTAGTATGTTAGTATTTTATGAATTTACTACACGTTTTTCTTCTTGTAATTTGCTTCTGGTGTCTCTAGAGAATTGAAGAAAGAGTTGGTGAGTTCGCATTTTCTGGGAAATGCCTGTTTCATTACATTGAGCACAATTCATATACATATATTACTATAGGGGTGAGCGTCGAGTCGTGTCGGGTCGTGTCGAAATGACATGCTTTACTAATCGTGTCGAAAAACTGAACCCTAACCCGACCTGCTAATATTCGTGTCGTGTTCGGGTTGACACTATTAACTTGTAAATGACCTATTTAGACAAACTTGACCCGAACCTAACACGAATTGACACGATTAATTCGTGTCATTCTCGGATTATGCGGGTTAATTCAGGTTAATTCTCGAGTTATGCGGGTTAATTCGTGTCATTCTCGGGTTACCGTGTCGACACGAATAGACGAACAGGTTAATTCGTGTCATTCTCGGGTTATGCGAGTTGAACCCGAACCTGACCTATTTACTAATCGTGTTCTCGGGTCGTGTCATATATGTGTTTTGTGTCAGAAATACTCAACACTAACCCGCTAACTTCGTATCGTGTTCGGGTCGTGTTATCGTGTCGTGTCATAAATTCCCATCCTATATATATATAGAGGAATAGAAGATGAAGATTACGTCTTAGGTATACATAATCTTTGTCATGTATTCTCATTTGAAGGCACATGGAAGTTTAACAGAAAGGACATGGAAGTTTGATAGACTCTACAGGATTATTGAAGAGTCACATGCAAGGACATTTTCTTGTGCTTCCGAAATCGACCGATACACGTGAATCTTTAATGAGGAATTCATGTGCATTGGACGGTTCCGATCTATGCAAGTAATTCTTTGTACTGAATAGGAAAAGGTGGTATCATGGAAACCTCAATTAACTTTCCATGCATTGCAGAAATATCATGGAAAATTTGGGAACAAAGAAGAAATTAGGTAGTTTTTGTGGAAAATAAGTCTGTTGTGTGTTAATTTATCCACAACGGGACATTGTAGACGCATTGGTCCAACCAACTACTATTTAGAATGGAAACCTTGGACATTCAAGGGTGGTGTGAACCGACAGATTTTTATTTGTTTCCATCTCTAAGACCTAATACTTCTGAAAGTTGAGCATAGGCGTGCAAATGGACCGAGCTGAGTTTAGCTGTGTCTAGCCGAGCCTTATAGTGTTCGAGCTTGGGTTCGCTTACTAAACGAGCCCAAAACTCAAGCTCGAGTCGTTTGTAAACGAGTCAAGCCTGCACAAACGAACCGAGCTTTTGCGAGCCGAGCCGAGCTTTTGAGTGTCGAGTTCTGCTCGTTTACTAAACAAGTTGAGCCGAGCCACAAGTAGCTCGGTTCATTTGCAGCCCTAGTTGGACTTGTTTACAAACGGCCTGAGCTCGAGCTCGAGTTTTAGGCTCGTTTACTAAATGAGTCGAGTCAAGTCACGAACATTTTGATTCATTTGCGGCCCTAGTTCAGCACGACTAACTTTTTGACATTTTGGTCAGGTCCAGGTTGAGGGTCGCACATGCTTCGTTTTCAAACACTTTGACACGAGCCTATATAATGGTCGACATAGGGGCATTGTTGTTACTACTTGTCTCACAAAACCCAAAACAAAGAAAATAAAGAAGAACCTTTGGTGGAGTACTACTGTCATTTGAGCAGGAAATTAATTCAAAAAGATGTTTAAGGTTTCATCTTACAGTTTCATGCCTTGTCCGAATTTCTTGCAGCCTAGGGCTAGGTAAATAAGCTGGTTCTATTTTTATGATCGTTAACCGGTCTTTAATGCTTTCATGTCGAATCCCCGATCACCGTGGATTAAACATGCATCGGATTTATAATGGCAGTCTGTTTGCGTTTTCTTGATTGTTATGCAGTTTGGCAGTCCAAAAGAATGCGATCGGTACGCGAACGCTTCTCAATTATCGAGCTAGTTTTTGTTGGTTGCTTCATTTGTTACAGTTAAATTTTAGATGTGTTGCTAACAAGTAAAATGCATGCAGTACTCTGCGGGACTCGTTGTACAAAGGTAGCCCGCAATCTAAACATGGAAAGGTTGCCAAATAACTATTTGTTTCCTGAGGTTTGTTGCGGCCTTCTAACATCTCCTTTACCTCTAATATATTAGGGGTGTCAAAGAAAACCGAAAAAATTGATAAGCCGGATAGACCGGACCGAACCGGTCTATTTGGCTTTGTGGCTTAATGAATTGGTGTTGGTTCTAAAAAATGAGAACCGGATATTTTGGTTCGATACTTGGTTTCATAATTGAAAACCGTGGTTCAAATCAAACTGGACTGTTCACCTACATATATATTCTAGAAAATAGTTTTAGTAAATACGTTGTATTTGTGTCAATAAAGAGTATACATGAAACATCCCACCACCACCAAACCCTTTGTTTTAGTTATTTTGTTGGACTTCTAGATCTATTTTGTGGACAAATTTAGCTTTCAAAATGAAAAAATCTTTTTGCAATTATTTTAACTATTTTAAAGAACTAGTCATATGTTATTCATGTTTTTTTGTGTGTGTGTGACAATTTTTGGATGTTAACATGGTTTAGAATCGGAAATCGAACCAAACCGGACTGATTTAATGGTTTGGTTCCATATGTGTAACAGTTTGGTTACAGTTCTCAATTCTTTGAAACCGTTTTATATATGGTTCGGTTCCTGAATTTCTATAGAACTGGTCCAATCCGAACCAATTACACACTTATAATATATTGTTGAATAGGAGTATTTTACAAATCTCATTACCATATGAATTCAATGTTTTCTGATTACGAAGTTTGTTGCAATGCAGATAGAAGCGCGTCAACTTGAACACATGAAGACGTACCCGAATGCAAAAGTGATAAGCCTCGGAATAGGTGATACCACTGAGCCAATACCAGATGTTATAACTTCAGCCATGTCTGATGTAAGTACCACTTACGGATTTTGGTTTACCGTTGTCATGATTGCCCTTCTATAAGTTCATCGATCAGGGTTCGATGGAAGAACTTTATAAGTTTTCAAAATTTTTGAAGATGCAGTTGTAGAAATTGAATTTCAATTATTTGCAGAAAGATATCCGTTAGTAGAACCCTTGATAAAAGAAAGAAATGTTGTGTATGAATCACTTACATATTCTTCTCAATTATATGTATCCGCGGGATTAATTTGTAAAAGGAGTGGGGCCATGCAAGAACAAACAATTTTTATTGGAAACATTGCTCTAATGAAGTCTCTGGGAACTTTTATAGTTAATGGAATATACAGAATTGTGATCAATCAAATACTATTGCAAAGCCCCGGTATTATGTCGCAATCGGCCGTTGGTTAGGCCTCATTCCACTAACTTAAAAAGTCAAAAAGTCAGCTTAATTCAATTTTCAAGACATGTCATTCTCTTGTAATACATCAACAAAAAAAATCAAAAAGCCCAGCCTTAGTGGAACACCCCGTAGTTTCCGACAACTGATATATGTGTTATATTGCAGTATGCTCTTTCGCTTTCGACACCAGAAGGTTATAGAGGGTATGGGGCTGAGCAAGGAAACAAGGTAATGTGGTGCTTTTATCGGCGAATTCTTCAACCCAGAACACTTGATACTTGTCAAAGTTACAGTTCTTTTGTTTTCCTATCTTTTTGTGCAGTAAATAAGTAAATCATTTCCTCAACTTGGTAGGGGTACCATACAAGATATTTGGAGGAGTTGAAATATGGTAAATTCATGTTATGGTTAATTTCATGTCTCTTTCCAGGCGTTAAGGCACGCGATTGCACAAACATTCTATCCAGATCTAGCAGTAAAAGATACAGAGGTTTTTGTATCAGATGGTTCGCAGTGTGATATCTCTCGCATTCAGGTAATCAGGCCGAGGTCCAAGCAAGTTTAATCTCCCATATTTGCTGAGCCAAGATTTTTGCGTAGAGAGGGCGGGACTATATAACTTGATGATGTATATATTTTTTCAATGAATGGAGTTTTTTTTCAAATTTTAGTGGGGCGACAGTCCCTACTAGGCATCCCCTGGCTCCACCTTGCTTCTCTCACATTCTCATCATATAGGCCAATACAAATAGGTTTAGTTGGATCTTGAAGAAGTTCGGTGTATGACAAAAGTACTCCCTCCGTCCCTTTTTAAGTGTGTTGCCCCGTAATTCCAATTTTTTTTTCTCACATCAATTTTTACATCAACTTTTCACTACTTACCCTTATCAATATAATAATACCCACTAACTTTTTAAAAAGGAATGTACTTTTAAGGGCAAAATAGGAAATGTACCCATTAACTTTTCAAAACACACTTATTAAGGGACAACCCAAAATGGAAAGTTAAACACTATAAAAAGGGACAGAGGGAGTAATACTGATGGTTTCTGTATTTTTGTTTTACAGCTGCTTCTGGGTTCCAAAGTGACAATTGCCGTTCAGGATCCATCATTTCCGGTATCGTTACATCGATCAGTATTTTCATTCTCTCCTTTCAAAGTTCATGCATTTCCGTGTTTCTATGTGTGATTATACAACCATGTTTCGTCACCAAACTGCTTTTCCCGTTTCACGGGTTCTCAAACTTTTGCGGAAAACCTTTCACTTCGAAGTCGTGTCTTTTCTGTTCTTATTTTGCAACTGATAATGCAAACCACTGGTAGATTTAAGATGAAGATTTTCTTTGAAACAGGCTTACATAGATTCAAGTGTCATAATCGGTCAGGCCGGTGATTTCCAATCTACAACAGGGAAGTACCAGAACATTGAGTACATGAAGTGCGCGCCTGAGAATCATTTCTTTCCCGATTTGTCAAATACTTCAAGAACAGACGTCATCTTCTTCTGCTCACCAAATAATCCAACAGGCCATGCAGCATCAAGGGAGCAGTTAGAGCAACTCGTAGAGTTTGCCAGGGAAAACGGATCAATCATTGTATATGACACTGCCTATGCTGCTTACATCACGGACAAAAGCCCCCGGTCGATATATGAAATTCCTGGAGCCAGAGAGGTACGCACTTCCTTGTATCATATTTGCCCCATTTTTCTCACTCTTTCGTACGGATTATTACCAGTGGGTAAGAAATAAGTATTCATCAGTATGCTTCAAAACCAATGAAACAACAGAATTGTCATCTAACTTAGCGTCAACTATATAGGTTGCAATTGAAGTGTCGTCGTTCTCCAAAAGTGCTGGATTCACCGGCATTCGTCTTGGTTGGACTGTAGTACCGGAAGAGCTCTTATATTCAGATGGTTTTCCTGTTGTGCATGACTACAATCGCATTATGTGTACCTGCTTTAACGGTGCTTCCAACATAGCACAGGCTGGCGGTTTAGAATGTCTTTCCACACAGGGTGCCAGGGTACATTTTTGCCCTATGGATACGATCATGTTTATACGCAACCTCAAGGATGTCTAGTACTTGACATTTACAGCCAACATTCCTTTCAAAACTAAACTGCTGCAACAAATTTTTAAGAATTCTGAACTATCTATTGTTCCTCTTTCAGGCAATGCGCTCTATGGTAGACTACTACAAGGAGAATGCTCACATACTGCTAGACACTTTTTCTTCTCTAGGATTGAAGGCATATGGGGGTGTAAACGCACCGTATGTTTGGGTTCATTTTCCAGGTTGGAGATCTTGGGATGCGTTCAATGAGATTCTTCAAAAGACGCACATAATTACAGTTCCGGGGAGTGGGTTTGGTCCGGGAGGTGAAGAGTTCATAAGGGTTGGAGCGTTTGGGCACAGAGAAACCATCCTAGAAGCCTCAACAAGGCTAACGAGCCTTTTCCTTTAGACAAATGATTCATAGATTTTCTCATCACATGTCACAGCTGTACTAAATAAAGCAAACTCAAGTTGATGATATAACTCAGTTTTTGATGATTTCATATTTGAAGCCTCAACAAGGCTAACGAGCCTTTTTCCTTGGACAAATGATACATAGATTTTCTTATCACATCTCACAGCTGTACTAAATAAAGCAAACTCAGGTTGATGATATAACTCAGTTTTTGATGATGTCATATTTGCAATATCATTATGCTATATATTATAATTAGCCGAACAATTCACAATATCATTTGAGTTCACACAATCCCATATATGTATCTAAAAAGCAGCCGATCTCTAAAGCAGTACTGTGTATATGAGCAGAAAATGGATTTTTTACAAGACCATAAAATTTCACATATAATACCTTCGGAGACAATAAGGTGACAAACTTGATGGCCAAATGAACTGGTGTATAAAAGGCGGAGTTCAGAAAAGGGGGAAAAGGAGCAGAACCTTCATGTATATAGTACAACTAGAAATCAAGGATTTGACAGCTGAGCAGTTCTTCGGATCCAACACTCCTAGTCCCAATGACTTTCCAGATGTTTGTTTCAGTTATTTCTTCCCCAAGGGAATCATCCAAAAGATTAGTTGAAGTTGAAGCAATCGAACTCGAAGGATTATGTCTTTCAGCCTGCATAACCGCAATGCTATGATTCACATCTTTTGTGATGACATGAAGCTTACCAAGAAAACCAGCAAGTAAATAAGGAGACTCAGAATCAAAGTCACGGATGGGGACATCTCCGGAAACAACTTTCCAATCATCATTTTCATGATCATATGATTTGATCTTTGCACTATTCAAAGAACTTGAAGGATCCAAGGCAAACAATTCGTCCTCAACAATAGCACTCAATTTGGTTCCTGCCTGCCTAGCGGGCCACCCCTCCCCCATTCCCATCGGCATATCAACCCACATATTTGTTTCAGGATCGTAAACCTCCCCTCCAACATCAACAAAAAATGGCCAACAATATAAACTCTGCGCCACATATAATTTCCCCTTGTAGGATGTCATTCCAGTTGCAATGGGCTTAAGCAAATCAGCCAGAAAAGCAGTTGGAAGCAATTGAGAAAATGGCATGCTTGGGATTTCAGACCAGAGGCCAGTACAGGGATCAAACACTTCAGCGGTCCGAAGAGGGGTTAGACCTCCACGACCCCTAGTGACCCCTCCGACAACATAAAGCTTGTTGTTCAAGACGGCTGTCTTACAATACGCTCTACCAATGGACATGGGACTGACTTCAATCCACCTGTTCAGAATTGGGTGATACCTCCAGACGCAACTCATGGCTGTCGCCCGAGAAAATCCCCCCAGCACATATATGCAGCCGTCAACGACCCCAGCAGCACAACCACAAAAAGGCATCCGATCCAAAGCGTCCTTCCTCCCAAGCCATCCCTTTATGACATCTGCAATTCTGATACTTGAACCCATCATATTCCACATCCGAAGACCAGATAGGCTCCTTTTAGAGCTCTCTTCTCCAGCAAATTTGGGCATTGGAGGAAGCCTTTGCCATTTCCCAGACACCGGGTCCAAAGCACACCACATAAGCTTATCATCTTCAACCTTGGTCAAAATATAGAGCCACTCTTCTGTTTTTCCGAGCTCTTTTCTGACTTCGTAGAGTTCAGTACCCAAAATGGCAGATTTCCAGCTCTGTGAGACTAATTTTGCACCCAAGTAGCAACTCCTAGGAACTCTGGCAAGAATCTGGATTGATATCTCATCCGGAAGGCTGGGAAATATTCGTTGATTATCCTCGTAAAAGCTTGGAGACGTCCTTTGCCTTTTCCGGGTTTCACCACTTGGAACCTCATAGAACCCACTAGTTCTGCCCCTACAACTCAATACAGCCCCCATCAGAACCTATCTTGCCACTTTCAAATCCAGATTCCAAGCACAAGTTCCGTAACCTTGAATGTTGGTTCTTCTTACTAGGAATAGGTTAGTTTGTCGTAAGAATGTCTCATTGCTATTGATACCACTTACGCAAAAGCTGAGCTCACAACAGCGAGGCAAGGAGTGTTAGAGTAGAAGATCCTGGTATCAATCACGTAGTAACTGAAAGGGAAACACCATAGTAATCAAAATTGCAATCATAACACGAAATATAGATACTCCTAAATTCGTAGATTCCCAAAAAGCTGCTGGGATACCTCAGGCATAAATTAACTAGAGTAAAATTTTGATGCTTTATACTAATAACCAAACAACAAATTCACATTCTCATATCTCAGCCACGGAATTCTATCTTCCAGAGCTTGGTGAACAAATTTTTATAGATTTTTTCATTTCACAGATTCGTACTAAATAACGAGCTAATGAATCGGATAGAGGAATACATAGAGAAGAAAACAGTAAGATAAGAAACTAAAAGATTTCGTTGAAGTTGTTTGTTTGAAAATTCACGGAAAAGCAAATCATAGATTCTTCTCTCCATCGGAACAATAGGGCAAAGTGCTTCTGATTATTCTCTCTCCATATAATCATGTAAACAGCCAAATTAAAAAAATAAAAATAAAATCCACATATGGATCAATCACAGGAGACACATAAACGTCAGAAAGAATCAAAGCAACGCAAATCCCATTAACATGAACACAATTACACACAGCGTCAAAACAGAACAAAAAATTAGGTTTATTAGTAATAAATTCAAATCAAAATCACGATCAAAAACATAAAATTGCAAATCAAATTCATGAGAACACAGACATGCCTATACAAAGGGCCGGCCGTGAGCAGAAAAGCCTACTAATCCCTCGCTTCAGCTAACCGAAAAACTTTCTGAGAGGAAGGGCCCTTAAATTTTTGTTACTTTTTATTAATTAAAACCATAAATATAATGTTTAGGCATCTCAATTACGCTTGATAAACAGCAAACAGAAGAATAGATAGATTACCAGAGAGAGAAAGAGGCGACGACGAAGCAGATACCGACACACACACAGGGAGAGAGAGAGAGAGAGAGAGAGAGAGAGAGAGAGAGAGAGGTACCTGTTCTAATCGAGCTTGTCCGATTAGAATAATAAGATTTTGGGGTGATTCTGATTCTGGGATTCCTATTTTAGGGCTGACAAAGAGATTTGTTCTTCGAATTTATAAATAAATTACTCCCCACTTTTTGTTGTCGGGGGAAATTATTTCGATAAAAGGGTAAAATTGTTTAAAAACTCGAATTCAACCGCCACATAATCGGATATCTTTTTTCTTGTTTGAAAAGGAGGACAAATAGAAAATCGGCAACGAATTGTCTATTTTATTGTGTAGCGAATTTGATCAAGTCCGATCAACATACTCCCTCCGTCCCAATTTTATAGTCCATTTTGGGAGTTCGTGTCACTTTTCAATGTGTTATACTCCCTCCGTCCGGATTTGTTGGTCCGTTTTGGGGATTTTAACTTTTTTTCCACTACTTTTTGTGTAAAGTTTCCATATTTTACTCTTTAACTTTTGGAAATTGATAAATATTTTCGGACTTGAAAAAGTATGTTTGTGGACCAACAAATCCGGACGGAGGGAGTTTCTTGTAGTCTATAATATTTTAAGTGATTTTATAAATTTTGTTTAATAGTTGTCATCGAGATCTATCAAACAAGATCCATATTGGATATAAAAATTATTATCGATTGAAAGATATAGTCAATTTTCTATCCGGTTAGGATTGGACGAGGGACTATAAAATTAGGACAGAGGGAGTAAAACATATTTTTTTCATAGATAATAATTAAATATGCTCATTTTTTGAAGGGAAATGCTAACGGGTGCAATGTTGCGCCCGTTAAGGGTACAAAAAGGTACACTTGTGGGTCCCATTGGTACTTTAAAGTACACTTTTAAGTGTACTTCAAAGTACATGTGTACTTTAAAAGTGTACTTTATAGTACAAGTGGGACCCAATAAGTTTACTTTTTGTACCCTTAACGGGCGCAATGGTACGCCCGTTAGCAAGACCCTTTTTTGAAATCTAAAATGCTAAAGTTGAAGCGTTCAACCCCTTTAGTGGGAGACGTCAATGTCAATTTTTATTATGGGTGCCAAACAAGTGAACAACTGGTAAAGGAATATATTATCCAAGAGAGAAAATATGGGCTACAATAAACAGCATTGGACTAAAGAAGGCCCAAAACTTACTTGAAAGCCCAAGATCTTTGGGCTTCGAATTAACCTACAGAAAAAGCTCAAGTCCAGGGAAGACAAAAACCACCTAATCCGAAATTAAGTGGAAAACTGTGATAACACTTGAGGTGGAAGACAAGGAGGAAAAAGAGCATTCCAATGGAAGCTCCAGAAGCAGTTCAAAAAAAATGGAAGCTCCAGAAATTGGGGCTGCATAAAAAAACCGGTGAACCGTGAATCCGGTCCGGACCGAACCGATTCGCACGTTTTGGATTTTAACCGTGGATTATTGGTCCGGACAAGGATTCAAAAAATAATAAACCGTGACTCGCGGTCGGGACACGGATTTTGATTTTGAAACCGTGGATTAACCGATCCGGACCGTGAGATTTATTATATATATATATGAGGGCTCCCTCATTTTGCTATAATGAGGGACTTAACCTTTTTCCAACTTTCTAGATCAAATTTCGACGATCCGAACCGCTCAATATTTTTAAAACATGTTTTCAAGGTCCAACGCATGGATTCGTAAAAAATAATACTCGAAAGGGCTTGATCCGATCAATTTTTGATAAAAACGCTATATATAACTTTTTATTAAAAATTGATCGGTTCAAGTCCTTCCGAGTATTTTTTTTTTACGAATCCTCGCGGTGAACCTTAAAAACATGTTTTAAACAAATTTAACGGTTCGGAACGTTGAAATTCAATTCGGAAATGAAAGTCCCTCACCCTAGCAAAGTGAGGGAGCCCTCATTGGATCATTGTTGTATATATATATATATATAGTAGCTGAATTGTTTTGGACTTTTGATGTATTGTAGTGGACTTTGATCAATTTAGTAGTTCTATGATTTCTGTTCTATGTAACTGAATTCAGTAGCTGTTTTTTTTTTTTTTTGCACAATTGAACTGCCTTTGTTTGCTGCATTTGTTTGTTTTTATTCCATGTATTGAACTAAGTTACTGCTGCTTTGTTTATTAATGCTTAGGTCTCTGTTTTGAGTTTTATACTTTGGATTTTGTATTAAAGATTTAATCTGCCTTTAACTCTTTGTAAACTGCCTCTATCAAGTATCAATTCCTATCTCCGGATGAAATTGTTTGTGTAATTTACGTATGACAGGTAATCCGTGGATAAAACCGGAACCGATCCGTGACTTGCGGATCGGATTGGAACCGGACCGTGAGACTTTTGGTCCGGACACGGATTGTGTTTTCAAAAACCGTGACTCGCGGATTAGGATTGGATTCATGCCAATCCGATCCGTACTGTGTACACCCCTACCAGAAATGTAGGTGGTTAAGGAAGTTTGAAGGATTTAAATAGTAGCCGCTACGTATTGATTTTTCGACCGTCCCATGCAATTACGTTCTAGTAAAGTAGAGCTTACCAGAAATAAGAAAGTTAACGCGCGTGTCAGACCGATACTAGCTCAATGTGCATCACTTTCTATTCGATTTTTTTTCCCACTTCAATTGCCTGCTTGGGGATGTGTTCGATTGCTATGACCGCTTCAAGTGCTTTGGCGTAAAAAAGTAATTTCAAAAAATTCATGATACACTTTATTCCCGTCGCATATAATTTGATATTCTTGCAATCGCTACGATACGCATTCGCTACCATCACTTAAAACCTTGGGAAGTTCTCAGTACTCTTTATAAGAAAAGAGAGAGTTACTACAAAATACTCCATAGACACTAACCGAAAAGATTAATTCCATCTAAAATAACCAATAGAGACTAATGATCGATACATTTTAATTAGTACAACATGTTAATCATATTTTTTTTCCGATAACTATGAGTGTCCGGACTAACTTATCGCATAACACAACTCGACCAATTCATGGACATGCAATGATTTTTTTCATCTTTCTTTTATACCTCCCTACTTGTAAATGGCAACAACCAAGTGAGAAGCCAATTGGAAGGAGCCACATTTTTGGGGGTGTCATTCTTTTTCTGGACTATATACTTTCACCTGCATTAACTAAATAATTGTGGTAGGGTAGTATGCATATGATAATTGTACGGTAAAGGGACAATCTATTATTCAAAGACCAGACCTAACTCTTTTGTCTCATTGCGTCATGTTCGTAATGGCAGTAAAGTAAGGGGAAGGGGAAGGAAAAAAAAAAACATAATGGAGCCCTTCTTTTTCTGACGGTGAGGATCTCTGGGTCAGTTTACAAGTACTTCGACTAATTTTCTTTCCGGTTCATTCAAAGGCAAGCCATCTACGCCAGGAAAAGGAAATTCACAAGAAATTAATTCAGCCTGAGCCCGAAAGCAAACCGGAAAATCAATTGCTTGAGAAGCAAACTCACCGACAAACTGGACTAACCCTTCGGGCTGACCTCAATTTATTATCTTTACCTAGTTCAAAGCGTTCATCAATTAATGATAGGTTGTGGGATTTCATCATTTCATGCAGGCAAACATGCTTTTCACAATTGAAGATGGTAGGTGCATCATAGTAATTATAAGTTTCTCTCTATCCCTCATAAAATGTTCTTCCGACCACAATTTAAGATTGTCACCAAACCAACCGATCGATATTCTGAATTTCTGTTGGTAATGCCCGCTTAATTAAACCGCCTATGAAAGATTATGGTTCTTCCCTTCAGTTGTGTAACAAGGCGATTCACGTACACGAGTTCATGATGGCCTTTTTTTTTTTTATTGATTTTGACGATTGGATTTCTCTATGAATGGACTAAAAGATCGAAAAAGCCTATAAACAAGAGGGAATACAACGCACGGAGTTCTCACGTCAAGGAGTACTAGATAAGCAGACACTGTGACCATAAACACTTCCGGCAACAAACAACCAACAGATGAAACTGGCAGAAAGGCCATAAAATAGGCTAACATACTGGATAGACGTAAGTGATCAAAAAAAAAAAAAAAATACTGGATAGACGTAAATTGTGTGGTGCTTGTAGGTATCCGGACTTATGAGATATCCTGCCTCGGAAAAATATTCCCCGTAAGAAAAAAAAAAAGGTGTTCACTATGAGTATATTTTTGTTAAAAACCAGCACCGAGGGTTAGTCCGGTTGGTTGATGAGTTTGCTTATGACAAATTGACCGGAGTTGAATTGTTGAGGTCAGGCCGCAAGAAAATAATTTCTTATGAATCTTTTTGTCTTGATGTGGATGGTCTATCTTTGACGGACCAAGGAAGAGATTAGTCGAGATCTGCATAAGCTAACCCGAACACCTCAAAGTATTATCAAATTTTTTTTGTCTTAAACCGGTTTTTTGGTTTATTCATTTTGTCTATATTCAAAAAAAATTCGCAAATGTTAGTTTTGCATCAAATTTTTGTGGTTTATTGGTTCCTCTCGATGAGACGAATCTAAAGAGTATAAAATTATAGTCAAAACTATTTTTTTAATAAAGCCAAAAATACGTGGTTTATTAGATTAATTTTGACTTTATTCAAAAAATAATTAATTTCCACAATAATTTCATACTTGTCAGATTCGTCTCGCCGAGAGAAACCAATAAATCACAAAAAATTGACGCAAAACTAATAATTGCAAATTTTTTTGAATAAAGACAAAACAAAAAAATGAAAAAACCAATTTCTGATTTTTTTTGCCAAAAGGAGAACGAAGTTGATGTATATATGGGAAGTGGGATCAAATGGTTGATGCAATACTTACTGGGAATCATTTTGTTGTTGGCCAGGTACTAAAGGATAGTGGTAATTAAGTGATGCAAGAATCATTTATTAGTGTGTGAATCCATACAAAAGAGGAAGGTTGGAACTTGAAAGCGTTGTTGAAGCATTTGGAAGGGAATTAAAAAGGATCATAGCATGCAGGCCATAGTAAAGGTTGTTTATGTGTTGTACTCATAGACTCGGCATGAGGGAATAGGGAGGGAGGGAGGGAGGGCTAGAGTGGACCCTGCTTCTATCTAACTAATCTCCTTCTATCTAACCAGAATATTCGGTAACGTATTCAATGAGCTCTTCAAAATGAACGATTCCAATCATTATTGTTGATCCAGGAGAGATTTACGGAGAAATCCATAAAGGCTCAAAACTGAATTTCACTGGACCAGACCAGACCTCACAAAAATCAGACTTGACTAGGCTGGACCTAACAGAAATTGGACTGTTGCTCTATCCTATCCTAACTAAGAAGAAGCGGGAGAAACTGCCAAGCCTCACAAGAAACATGTTGGAATTTGTCCCACATCGGTCAATTATCACCTCGAAAATTAGTATATGAGCCTGTGTGGCATCTCCATTCATGGACAATTGTCTTGAGTTGGATACTTTAACATGGTATTAGAGAGAGGTTTCCGGAGGCTTTTCATCTATGTTTGTGTTGTAGTTGCCCTTTGTTCCGTTGTGATTCTTATGTTCCGGATCCTTTGTTGACTTTTCCACATGCGAATCAAGGGTCGCATGTGCGGAGGAGTGTCGAATTTGTCCCACGTTGATTATATCACCTCGAAAAATAGTATATGAGCCTGTGCGGCCTCTCCATTCATTGTCAATTGATTTCGAGTTGGATGCTTTAACATGGTATCAGAGCTAGGCTTTCGGAGGATTTTGGATAAGACTCTCTTGGTTATTTCCCCGGTTTTTGTGTCATAAGTGCACTAGGGGTGTCCACGGATCCGATCCGATCCGATCCGATCCGCTCAAAGCGGATTGTGGTTTTTAAGATCCGGAACCGTTCGTAGGTGACATATAGATGGATCGGATCGGCTACGGATAGAATCGGACCTGGGCGGATTTGACAGATTAAAGAAGGATTATTGGGCGAATTGAGCGGATCCGATCCGAACCGGATCCGGAACCGACAGATAAGAAATTCTCTATCCAGAACCGAACCGAACATTCACGGTTGGGTTAACGGACGGATCGGATTGAGCGGATCAGATGATTCGGTGGACAACCCTAAAGTGCACCATATTTCCTAATGATCCCAATATTGTTGATCCGTTGTTTACCTTTCTACGTGCGGTGGAGTGTGAGAGTTTGTCCCACTTGGGTTAGTTATATCCTCCAAAGTTAGTAAATCAGTCTGAAAGGCCTCTCCACTCATTGTCAATTAGTTTTGAGTTGAATTCTTTAACAAAACAACTAGTAATTGAAGAGAAGCGTGTGCCATTTATTTTTCTTGTGCAAGAGAGAAATCCAAAATGACTATGGGAGGGTAGATAGATCACATCTTTATGAAGTGAAAGCTCCTTGCTTTGAAACAAAAAAAAGCTCCTTGCAAATTGAGCTTGACATCAAAAGGTAAGAAGAATACATTTCTACGTTAAACAATATTTCATTGAGTATTTTAAAAAGTTCCCAATAAATCTAGAAAAGGGGATCAACTCACTTTTCAAAATAGGAAAATGCTAGAAACAATTCAGTGGGTGGTCGATAAGGGAGACGTAAGAGTTAACTCTTTCGTATAAGAGTTAAATTCTTTCATATAAAAATTTAATTCTTACACGCAAGAGTTTGTTTTTTTGTCCTCCTCTGACCACCCAATGAATTATTTCTAGCATTCCCCTTCAAAATAAACAATCAACTTTCTATTGATGGACTAATGTCAAACTATGGAGAGTACTTCTTTTACAACAGTTTCTCCAATCTCTATGCGAAAAATTTGTTTTTTCAACAAAAAAATAAGAGACAGAAGAAACTTTCAAGAAACAGCCCGATTTCCGCAAAAGCATCCAACCTTCAAATTTGAAAGACTAACAGATAAATCTCTTGTGAATTCTCTAGTCTTGATATAGATTACCCGTCTTTGATGAGACCAGAGAGGAGAATGGTCAAGGTATACATAAAATAGCCTGGACAGGCTAACAATCAAAAAAAAGAAAAAGAAAAAAGAAAGACTGAGAGAGACAACACTTGTTACCTGCAGGCCTCCAAGTAGTGGGGGCATAAATCTTTACCTATCATAAGCTCATTAAAAGTACTGCAACTCTAACTGAATTCCCCCTTTTTGACACCTCTGCGGCCTTTTTATATACCATCCTTTTCTCTCTGACTCCAACCATCAATGATCTTTTCGATCTTTTCCTCTAGCTGCTTCAAACTCTCTCGGTAGCTTTTGACTTGTACGTTTAAAACTAGCAGGAAGTAGGAACATGCTTATCGGCAGTACTCCACCTATGTGGTACACATGGTTTGCATCGTGCATTTGTTGCCTTAGAGACTTGTTATAGGCCCGATAATCGAAAATTTTCATCTTCAAGAGCATCCATCGTATCAAAAATCATAATCATCGAATATTTTAATATCTGAACGGAGCATACCATTCGATAGTCGCATTCTTGGTAATAGTCGCTTGGTTTCACGATGTGATCTTAACAGTTCAAAGTTTTAGCCTCATTGATCGAAAAAACTTATTACCGTAAAGATCAAGTTGCTTAGAGCATTCTCATCAGGGGAGGCAAATCCCCCTGATGGTTATTTTGTTGAGCCAAAAGGAAAAAAGAACCTCAAAATCAGCCTCAACAAATCTTTTACAAATTGTAACTTTGCTACAGTAACCCGGTATTTGAGTAGAGTCACTGTTCACTGGTTTAGAATTATTTTAATAATTTCTCTCTCTCTCTCTCTCTCTCTCTCTCTCTCTCTCTGTTTAGTTAAAGTAGTGTTCTTTTTGGGAAGTAGAAGTAGAAATAAAGAATATTTTAATATAGTGAAGTTAGAATAGAGGGTCTGATTTTTTGAGTTTTTGAAAAAATGACTTGCTAATTTGTAAAAGGTGTTTTGAGGTTAAATTTGGTCCAATTTTTATTGAGACTGATGAGGATGCTGTTAGACATTGGTAACTTATGCAGTCTAATTTCAAAATGATTCTTGTCATTCATCTGTTTCAACACCAATATATTACTCAATTCGTGTGGTTACTTACGACATTTGATAAACTTAATTGTTTGCTCAAATAATCTTGTTGAAAAATTCAACGCTGTAAAGTTAAACAGTTTGAATCACATCAACCCTTCAAATCGGGTCTTGTACGTAACACCGAGGGCATAGCAAGTGATGTACCTTAGGTGCAGAGCAAAATTAACCAACCCATGTGCTTCCATTTTTCTTTACCCAATTTTTGGTAATGTTTTGGCTCTATCGAGACATAAGGTAATTAACATAGTACATAGTACATAATACAGCTGATCGATTCTGCGCCCACTGCCAGCCAACTTTCTGTTAGCTAAGTCATAATCATGAATCCAAATTTGTTCATCCTCATCCTTCTCTCCCATATTCTCTCACACCCTGCACACGTGTCACTCCCTCATTCGTCCGTCCCCCACCCCTCTCCTTCTTCATTGCCCAACACTTCTCTCTCTCTCTCTCTCTCTCTCTCTCTCTCATTTATAACTTTTCTCTCACTCCCCCACTTTTCTCACATTTTTTATCTTTTAAAACTTAAAATGTTTATTACATTTATTTTCCATATCCAATATTTAAAATCTACTCGACGATATCTATCAAATAAGACAAATATTGAATATGTAATTATTCAATATGGTGTGTTTTTTAACTGCTTGACACATACAAGTGAGGGTAGTACTAACAAATTCATAAAATATTTCTACCGAATTTCGGTATCCGATTGAGCTTATTTTTATATTGGTCTATTTATTAAATATTCTAAACGTCCACTTAAAAAATCACCTCAATCGGGTATCATTAGGGTCTGTTTATTTAATATTTAATATTTTTCATATCGCACCACGTGGTATCGGCATTGAAATTTTTTCCCTTCCCCCACAAATATCACCCCTCTCTTCACTTCACTTTGCTAACCACCAAAAACTTCCTCCTCTGTCTCTCTCTATCTGGGAACATGAACATGAACATGAAGAGAAAGATGAAGATGAGGAGAGGCTTCATGTGCCAGTCCCCAGGGGCAACAGCAGTGTGCATGACCGTGGAGCCTCGGTTATCGATAGTGCCGCGCCGGCCGGACGGAACACTCGTCCACTTGGCTACTTCATCGACCAACAATGGTACTAATACCAAGTACAGTCGGTTGGTTCACGAGTCGGCTCAAAGATTTGGTGAAAAAAATTCTGCCAAAATGAGATCAACGTCTATTTTCATTCCAGTGCCTGCAGCAGTCAAAAGAAGTGGTGGTGATAAAAGTACTGTAGGTGCGATCAGAGACAGAAATGCCCTCCAGAAACCAGCTGCTTCAGTGGCTTCATCTGCTGACCAAATCTTTCAGGTCAGTTTTGAGCCTTTGAGGCTATTAAACACAAACAATGCGTTATGTGAAAAAAATGTTGAAATATGACATTTAAAAAGATAGGATACATAGATTTTAATGTATAGTACTAAGCAACATGATAACGCGGCTCTCTTTACTATCACTTATAAGTGGATTTGGGTTCCCGTAGTGATATTAATTGTGGGTCATCTGAAATCTTTATTTGGGATCAAAACGTACCTTTCATTTTTTTGATAATGTGGGTACAAAAAATTATAATCACTTATAAGTTAGATCGTTATAATATGTTTTGTTGACTATTTCTTTAAAAAATTTAAACAATTGCTAAATATGTGTGGTGTAATTTTTTATGAGGCTAAGCAAAAATCTTTGTAGTAATATTTGGTTAAATACGGCATACAAGTGCCTATTATTTAGTAAATGTCTAGATTGCCCTCAATAGTTCTATAGAGATACTCTTAGAATCAAATCGTTTTGTACATCCATGCTTTATAAAACTTTAAATAAGGAAAAAAGTTACAAATTTAAACCTAAAATAATCTAAAAAAATTCGCCGAGCAGGAAAAAAATCTTACTTTTTTGGGGACAAATAAACTTCAAGAGGTAAATTGGTGCCTTGCCTACTATTATTATTATTATTAGCTTTTTTAATAAGCTACATAAATTACTAAATTAGCTTATAATTAAGTACTAACAAAGAGTCAACGGATATTTGAATTCAAACTTTATTTTTTTGAAGACACCACTAATTAGAACGGCTGTATTGATGGTTGTGTAATCAGCACCACTGTTGCAATCTTGGACCACCTATGAACGTAGGAGGCAAAAAGATGAGAACTTTAAAGGACCATTTAGCACAAGATCAGTGAAACTAGTCTAGTTGACAGGGGTCGTTGCTGTGCACGGCACCGTGCCATGCACCCCATCCGACCATCTATTGCGAAGATGACGGCTCAGATCAAATCCAAGCAATAACTCTGACATGGGGCTGGATTTTATCCGAGCCGTGTATTTTCGTAACGGAACCGGATAGGTGCATGGCACCGTACCATGCACATAGTGCACGGTAGGATCCCCTATCCCTAGTTTAGTACATGCTAAAAACTCACATTTTGTTTCTCTCCATTATGATGATGACATGGAAATTACTCTCCACTATCTTTAATTAATATATGTAAGGTTATATTAATTATCACAAATTCACAACTCAAAAGCAACGGTCTCTAAAGTGTCACATATTTTGGAACATGACTAAAGTTGAATAAATGTTGTAGCACGCATTCTATTTAAATGTATATGTCCATTGGGTACTTGTGCGCGCGTGTATATATATATAGGTACGAGCTACGTTAAAAGTAAGTTGAGATGTGTGCTTTTGTCATGCAATGTGTTTGTGATTGCAGGTTGTGGTTATGAGAGTTTCTCTCCATTGCCGAGGCTGTGCTGGTAAAGTCAAGAAACATATCTCAAAGATGGAAGGTAAAATGGGCTCATATATGAGTGAAAATTTGTTCACCCTCACCAAAAGAGGGTGAACAAAACATTCACCCTGATTGGTTGAAATGGTGTAGGGTCCACGGAATCAATACACTTTTCGGTAAGCATGACATCACATTGTGGTGGGATCCACACCATTTTTTGTGGACCCCACATTATTTCAACCAATCAGGGTGAGGGTTTTGTTCACCCTCTTTTGGTGAGGATGAACAAATTTTTTTTCCTCATATATAGTATTTTTTTAATGGAAAATAGGTGAGCGTCTATACAGGCGCTCACCCATTTTCTCCAAACGAGCTGGTCTTCTAATTTTTATGAGGAATATGAATCTCGTGAAGTCTAAACTTTGAAGTAAAGTATGGAATTGTTTTTGGATCAATCTATATGTATCAGGGGTGACATCCTTCAGCATAGATTTGGAGAGCCAGAGGGTGACTGTGATGGGACACGTGTCACCAGTTGGAGTGCTGGAGAGCATATCAAAGGTGAAAAGAGCTGAGTTCTGGCCCTGTTGATGGAGGATTATTGTACAATTTTTTTTTTCTTTTTCTGTTGATGGACTTATATTAGTTTAGTATGGTAAGAATATCCTCTCTTTTTTTTTTTTTAAGACATTAGGACGTTTGTATGTTATTGTTGTTACATTATTACAAGAATCAACCTCCTATCTATAGGAGTCAAACCCTAAATTTTAAGGGTCAATGAGTGCAATTTTATTCCCTCACATTAAATGAGGGTGAATATTACTCTCACTCTGATTGATGGAAAAAGTATGGGATACACATAATCAAGACACATTTTAGTAGTAAAGAATGAGGGTAACGTTCACCGAAGGGTGAACAAAACTAGTAGGTCAAATCCCAATGATTGTGTAACGTGAGGTCGAGGGTTGATGATACCTCAATGATGCTAGGATAGTACCTCACATTGTTCCATAGGTTGAAATGTTTCTGTATGTTACCTTCAATGGGGGTACATGGTAAGTTATTAATGAATTTGGTGGCCCCAGAAGAAATTTGGGGAAACATATGGGTAGAAGAGTGATAATGAATGTGAGTGGCAGCTGCATTGACAGAGATGGGGAGTAGGGTTGGCAATGGGGATGGATCGGGACCGGAGACTATTATCCCTGCCCCCGATCCCCGAATCCCTCCCCAGTCCCTGTCCCCGCTCCAATCCCCAATGGGGATTATTTTCTCCCCTCCATCCCCGTCCCAAACGGGGAATAGGTATCCAAACGGGGATTCGGGAAAATTCCTTGATTTCTTTTTTGATCTGACTAATTAACTCTGGATTAAAAAAATACAAAAATAGGAAGAATCCGAAGATCATAGTTGGAAATCAAGAAATATATGACTTCGAGTCCTCAACCTGGAGCCGAAACGGATATACTGTTACAAGAGAACTGCTGGTAGAGAGAGGTAACCACGACCTGAACCGCGGTAACCTCCGCCAGAAGGACTGGTCAGGACCTAATCGACATCATAAGAGGTGGATGTTGTACTGGACCACTGGTAGAGGGAGGATAGGTCAATCTGGGGGCAACTTTCAAATGGGGAAGAAGATCGCCGTTCAATAAAAAAATAAGAGGAGAAGAAAATATTAGATAGGAGGGAGAGAGAGAGAGAGTGGGTAACAGTTGTTTCTTCATTATTTATTCTTTATATATAATGTATATATATAGAAACGGGGATTCGGGGACGGATCGGATCGGATTCGAAGCGGGGATACACCTATCCCCGCCTCCGATCCGATCCCCGAATTTTTTAAAAAAAAATCCCAAAATCCGCTCCAATCCCCGAACAGATCTCCAAAACACTGATCCATTCGAATCGGGGACCGTATCGGATTTGAGCGGGTCGGAGGAAATTGTCATCCCTAATGGGGAGGCGGTTCAATATGTAGTTATGAACGCATGTCATACCTTAGGGTGCGTTTGGAATTTCTGGAAAGAAATGGAATGAAGAGAAAATTTTAAAAAAATTCCTTCAATTGTTTGGCTTTTAGAGAAAAAGAAGAGGAAATTTTAAAGACAAATATATAGCTTATTGTGCTTTACGAGACAGATAATTCTCTCACAAGTCACAATATATCAACTTAAATACTGACTTTAGCCAATTCAGGAATTGAAACAATTAATTTTCTATCAATTTTCTTCTAAATTTTCCCTCTATCTTTCCTCTTCAGTATTTTCTCTTTCTTTCCCTTTCTATGGCCACCTCCAAATTTCAAACACACCTTAAATGTTTTGTGCTCTAGCACCTTTTTATCTTCTATAATCCGTTGGGTTTTGAATTGCTCTTAGTCTTGTTTTTGTTGACTGCTTTAAATTTCACATGTTTGGATCTCTTTTTGAATTAATGAATAGGTAAATACCACGATACGCATCCCTCATTTAGGGGCGTTTTGGCTAAATAATTGAGTTAAATTATTTTTTTTTTGAATTGTGAAAAAGATGAGAGGGGATAACCAGCCTAGCAACCCCCTTGGATGTCGACTTTTTTTGGGTTATTGATTTGTCTTTGCGACCAAATTGTTAAAAAAATTCACTAACGACAGAAATAATCCAAAACAGCAGACTTTCTAGATTATTTTTGTATTATTTACAAAAAATTTAGTTTGGTTAATATTTTTTTACTGTTTAGATTCGTTTTGTCGAGACAAACCAATAATTCTCAAAAAATTGACACAAACTAACAAATGGGAAAAAAATTGAATAAGGACAAAAAAATAATTTAACTCAATTATTTAGCCAAAACACCCCTTAAATGCGTAAGTATAATATATGCACTCATAATTGTATACACACATAATATTTACACAACACTCTCCTACGTGCTACTGCATTTTTTGATAAAACAAAAACAAAAATCAACAACAAATGCAGTTAGCAAATACTAGTTATCTTTTCCTTTGGGTCATCCGATAAAATTGGAACGATACAAAAAGCAAATAGTTATCATGATGTTACGAATCAGAAAATCTAAGTACTCAGAATGGGTACCCAGAATTTGTCCGGAATTTAAAATTGCACGGTCCATATTAAATTGAAGTGAATCTGGAGCTTGTAATTTTGAATTCTGAATAGATTCTGGGTATCCATTTTGAATACGTAGCAGTGCTCGTTACGAATCCATCTCTTGCTTTTTAGATATTTACTCGATCAAAGCTCCAAATATCTCAGATTCTAATTTCTTTGATAAGCATTCTAAACTGAATTATGAAAAACTAGAAACTCAAATCTGCACAAAAAATCGTTAACATGCAGATAAGATCTCAAGTCATTCCCAGTCTTGTTTTCCAGTCATTCCCTCAAGCACATCAAAATCATTGATTCCGGTCCAAAAACCCCATTAGCATCGTTCCACAAGAACTCTGCATTCTCTAACAACTTCTCGATTCCGAAAAACTCGGACAAATCTGGCGGATTTAGATTCGATGAACCTGGACGCAATCTGGGTGTCCTCTTGCTTGTCAACTCCTCACGTATTTGCGTATTCCATTATAGTACTAATTTATGGTCAACCCCAGATTTCACATACCAACGTGGCGTACGTGAAGGGTTTCTTATTTTATTTTGGCTTCTTAAATTTACGCATTGTATGTACAGTTAACTAATTTATTAGTATGTGCGTTTCAAGTTTGGTTGCCCTTTCCGAATATATGATTTTGATGGGTTGAAGGGATGTGACACTCTGGAAGAAAGTAGGAGGAGGAGAGTGCAAAAAAAGGTAAAAGACTTTTTGTAAGTTGCACATTCTCACACTTGTTTTTATTCCCCAACTTATTTGTTCTTGTGGGAATTGAATATATATGCATGCAAACCCATGTGTAGATGGCTGCCCATTTCTAGAGAAAACCTAGGTGTTTGTAATTGTATCTGCAATGTCTGCACAAAAGGAGGGATTATTCAATGCCCCCGGGCATCAGACTCCTTTTCTACCTCACATTGTGGTGGGATCCACACACATTGTCTTGGTCCCCGCTGGACCCGACCACAATGTGTGGTGAAAAAGTGCTTGGGACCGTGTGGCCCTGCACTAGGGGAGCTGAATAATTTTATCTGCAATGTCTGTTCGTAATTGTATCTGCAATGTCTGCATAAAAGGAGGGATTATTCAATGCCCTGGGCATCAAATCCCTTTTCTACCTCACATTGTGGTGGGATCCACACACATTGTCTTGGTCCCCGCTGGACCCGGCCACAATGTGTGGTGAAAAAGTGCTTGGGACCGCGTGGCCCTGCACTAGAGGAGCTGAATAATTTTCAATGTAAAACGGCTACAATTGCATGAGACCAAAGTTTTACCTCTTTTCATCTTTGCTTTCCTAAAAGAAACTCTCAGTTATTTGGACAACTCTGTTTGGACCTTCTAAACTAATTTGCAGTAAAAGGAGCTTTAGAACCAACTTGTTTGCAATACCAGGCCTCAAATTAACTGCACAATGCTGAATCCCAATTTTATGGTATGGCCTCTTAATCTCCATGGTCCTTCTTGTTCATTATTTTTGCTTTGTTTTCACATTGTAAAGGTGAGGTGCATCCTTGTTGATTATTATTCCCTAAAGAAATAACAATGGTAGTTTCCTTTCTAGTTTCCTGCAATGTAATATTGAAATTTTCACTCATGCATGTTATATAAATGCCGAAGAGTTCAAATGTCAATGGCATTTCAACCATCTCAATGTCAATTCCCAGTCCCTTGGCTTCAAACCTATAGTTTTGTAAGGTTTCACAAAATACAGTTCTTTGTAGTTCTTTTACTTGATTTTAATCACTTGTAGCAAGGTTTCACTTTTTGTTCTTATTGAAGTGTCCAGCTAGCCATAACACTTGAGCAAAAGTCCATGAAGAAACCACATTTGTATTTGGGGAAAAAAAGGTATGGATCTGACCAAGTTCATTCTTCTGATTGCAGCATTTCTGAAATGTAATGATTTGTACGAACAACTTGAAAAAAATTGGTAACTTTCATTTATTATGGTTGAGCGCGGTGAATGGGAATCTCAATCATTTCAATCGTTATTTTTTCACATCTTCGAATCCACCCCTCAGCAACACTAGAGGTTGCTTAGGCTGAAGAAATTGCAACCAAGTAAAAGGAGAAGGCAAGCTGTATCCTTAGGCTTTTGGATGGGGGTAGCTCATCAATAAAGTCAACACCTCCCCCCAAAGTCCTTTTTTTAAACCTCTGACCAAATTAATTTTGCTGATAAACATTATTATCTTCTCAAATAATTTCTTATTAAACACTAGTGTTATTTATTTGACAACCTACATCCTAATTATCCAGTTTGGGCAGTGTATGTGGGTGTGTAAACGATCTAGGTTCATTATTTTGCCTATGGATAATACGAATTTCCTGCATTTTTCATTCAGTTGACTTTTTTTCTAACTCCTGTAAGTTGCTTAATATGCTTATATAAGCAGAAGGTTCTATGTTCCATATCATAGCCACATTCTCTATAGTTCTTCCTACATAGTCATATAAGGTAATCAATTTCTTCTTCTGCTGAGCACAACACAATCTTGTAGTAGTCATGCATTTCATCTATTCTGTAGTATTTGCACCTTTTTGCTTCATATGATTCTGTTGCGGAATGTTAATCTATGGTACTTTAGTCAAGTGGAACGTTGATCCTTTTAGCACTTGCGGATTGCTAATGTCCATGAATTTATGCGCAGATCTTTTCCCTTGTCCTTTCCTTTTACCATTCACATTTCTCATCAAACGGATAATAGGAAATATTTCATACTTCAAGAGGCAACGATAATAGAATTGCACCCTTAGATTTGTCTATCAAATGATCATATCATTTGGATTTTGACTTCAGTCTTTTTTGTTTCCCTTCTTCTTCTTATTTTGTTGCGAAGGTGATCATAAGTGCCTAGCCACAATGAGCGGCCGTGTGATTGACAGAGGGGAAATTGATGTTGATGTTGCAAGATCACCCTCATGGCATCACCTTGTGGAGAATTTGCCGTATGTTCACAAGGTGAGAGTGCCTCCAAAGCAGAAACTTCTGAAAGAATTCACATCTACTTTGAAGGAAACTTTCTTCCACGATGAACCCTTGCGCCCTTTTAAGGACCAACCGAAATCGCGAAAGTTGGTCCTTGGCCTTCAAGCCCTTTTTCCAATTCTTGAATGGGGGAGGGATTATAATCTGTCCAAATTCAAAGGCGATCTCATCGCTGGACTCACCATTGCAAGCCTTGCTATTCCACAGGTACAGAAGCTAATCTAGTGAAGAAATTTGTGTCCTTAATTCCCTGTCATTTTCCCATGATCCAAACACAACCTTGAGACAATTTCTAACAGTTCATTAACTTTGTGAAACAGGATATTGGATATGCAAAGCTTGCAAATCTTGATCCCCAATATGGTTTATGTGAGTTTCTTCATATTTCTTATAAATAACTTATACTTCCCTTATCGTGAATCCGTGATAACTTTTAAATGAACTATATCTGTTTCCTCTACAGATAGTAGCTTTGTTCCACCACTGGTTTATGCCTTTATGGGCAGCTCAAGACATATTGCCATAGGACCAGTGGCAGT
The DNA here is from genome assembly GCA_036023075.1 of Gaultheria prostrata. NCBI lineage: Eukaryota > Viridiplantae > Streptophyta > Magnoliopsida > Ericales > Ericaceae > Gaultheria > Gaultheria prostrata. Next base: position 25,427 of record JAXBDA010000014.1, on the reverse strand, counting down.
GGTATCTCTTCTGCTAGGAACCCTGCTTCAGAAGGAGATTGATCCCTCTAACAAGGTTGAGTACCGGCGACTAGCATTCACGGCTACATTCTTTGCCGGAATCACTCAAGCCACGTTAGGGGTTTTAAGGTATCCTGATTTCCTATTACATGACTTCACATGGTTTCCTTCCTTCGCTGATGAAAAAATATATGCAAGTAATGTAACACGTAATCATGCTATCTAATAAGAGCAACCTCAAATTTCAGTTGCAAAATGAAGCATTATTTCTTCTAATGAAAACACTTTGATTTCTTCTCAATCATCATGAACAAACGTAAGAAGCAGTAAGCACTACTCACATATCCGACTCGCCATCCCATCATCCCATAAGCTTTAGAAAAAGAAAAAACGTTATTACCCTCCACAAAAAAACGTTGACTATGTGATTACCATCCACACAGGTGTGTTTGCGGCCATCATACATGAAGTACCTGCACATCCAACTGTTTAGACTCCTACATACCACTATAGTCATGAAGACAGAGATATATCATATTCTTGAAAATCAGCAAACGGAAAAGAACTAATAGCTAGTAACTTTACAAGCACAACAACATGAGAATGAGTACCCTGACAACAATCAAATCTCTTTTATATTTTCCTGTTTCATAATTAACAACCAATTCTAAGTTCCTGTTACAAATTCCTGGAGCCACCACTGAATATATCATTTGACAATGACTAACATGGGCCAAAATTCTGTGCTCATTAGTGAGATGCTCTGGACCATGAATGAAGGAAGCATGGTAATGAGTACAGAAATTGATTTGGGTCTCTAGGCATGCCCTCCCATGCCTTTCGGCTTTGATTTGGGGGCATGGTTCTGCTGCTTCTGCAGCAAAACGTCCCTATAGCTCCTCGATTCTAGGAGGTTTAGGGGGCCACTGTTTCAGTGGTATTCCGAGCGCAGCCACTTTGTGCATATTGCCAAAGGTTAGGTCTGTCCTCAATCTTCCCCTCCCATATCCTCAATGATTGGGGACTAGATGGGTTCTGTTATTGTTGTTGTTATTGTAACATGAGCCAAAATTCTACAGACACTTGCTTGGGAAACTGTTTCTGAACGATTGTGTCTAGTATTTTTTTAAATGATTGTCACTTTTGTTTTTGGGTTCTCACATGATATCATGTTTGGTAGAATGGTCATTTTTATCTCATCTGAAGAATAGAACCAAAGGGCTGATCTTTGAATAGGAAAAAGAGTGGATGTGCAAGGTCCCCAATGAATTGGCCTATGCGAAAAAGGCCTAGTTTGTTGGAAGATTTATCTCGTGTCTAGTAAATGTAGAGAACTTGTGTAGAGAGAATGTAGAAACTTGTGTAGAGAGCTATTTCTGAAAATATAGAACTCTACAAAAGCCCCACTTTGAAGAAAATCACCAAAAATGATGTTTGCAAACTTTTAACTAGTGTTTTCACGCCAAAACGAAAGCAATATGAAAGTATGAAACACATTGTTTTCAAAATTTAAATGGCTTTGTTTCTGGAAAAAGGAAAATGAAAATAATACCAAACAGACTTCATAAGTACAAGGAACTATAGAGGAAATTCATAATCCATATTACTTTTCTCCTCATATGAGTTTGGTCAACCAAATAAAGCCAGAAATCTAGATTTGACTTGGCACTTTGTTTTCAGATTGGGTTTCTTGATTGATTTTCTGTCGCATGCCGCCATTGTTGGGTTTATGGCTGGAGCTGCCATTACTATCGGTCTTCAACAGCTTAAAGGTTTCTTAGGCATAAAAACTTTCACAAAGAAGACTGATGTGGTCTCTGTAATGCGCTCAGTTTGGACTCAAGTACATCATGGGGTAAGACTAAACTCCGTTTCTTAGCTTCACAGAGGCACTGTTTGGATCTCGTACTTGAGGGGGAGACGGAAAATGTAGATATTCTACTGTTTCCCCCAACCTTAAGTTTCAAACAGAGTTTTAGCAAATTATTGCAACCTGGAATACTCATTTCATTCGTTTATCTATGCCTTAGTGCAACATTTTTAGTTACTTTGGTTTGTATTCTTTACAGTGGAACTGGCAAACAATACTCATAGCAACTTCATTCTTGGCCTTTCTTCTGATTACCAAATACATTGTAAGATTTTCTGCTGCCTCCCTTTTAGGCCTAGGGTTGCAAATAAGCTAAGCCAAGCTTTAGGGTGTTCTCGGTTTGTTTGAAATTCATTGAGCTTGAATTCGAATCTAGCCCAATATTTGAGCTCCAGCTCCAGCTCGGTTCAAGTACTAAAAGAGTCTTTGTAAACGAGCCGAGCACATACATACGAGCCTAGATTATGTAGACTGGCGGAGCTATGGCTAGCTCAAGCTCTGTTCACTAAATGAACCAAGCCAAGCACTTAACAAGCCGAACCTTTAGCTACTCGCAAACAGCTCGGTCGTTTGCAGCCCTACTATTACCCTTAATTCACCTAAAGTTTTGCTGTGATAGGTAGGCTTCCGTCTAATTTCTTTACTTAATTGGAGCAGGGAAAGAAGAACAGAAAATGGTTTTGGTTACCTGCAATTGCTCCACTGATTGCTGTTATTATCTCGACCTTTTTCGTGTTCATCACCCATGCTGACAAGCATGGTGTTCAAATTGTAAGTACTTATCAAAACCTTTCCTGTAAAGTTGTTCAAATTTTCAAGTATGGGTAATCTTAAACTAACAATCATCAACGAATTTTGAAGGTAAACCATATTAAAAAAGGTGTAAATCCAGCATCTGCAAATCAAATATTTTTCACAGGCGGATATCTTGCAAAAGGTTTCAGGATTGGTGTTGTGGCAGGAATGATAGCACTGACAGTAAGCATTTCAAATGGTTTTATTAAGTATATATCTAATCCAATAGAACTTCTAATGGAAATATTTTGGTTTTCTAGGAATCCATAGCAATTGGAAGAACATTTGCAGCCATTAAGGACTATGAACTTGATGGTAACAAAGAAATGGTAGCATTAGGAACGATGAATGTCATAGGCTCAATGACATCTTGTTATGTGTCCACAGGTAATAAGAAAATTTTGGCAAATAAATCAACGAGTTTAATGATCAACTTAACAAAGATTCCATTGGATTCCGGAAACTTAGTTTTAAAATTTTTTGGCAGGATCCTTCTCTCGCTCGGCAGTTAATTTCATGGCCGGATGTAATACAGCAGTCTCCAACATCGTGATGTCATGTGTTCTGTTGTTAACTCTGTTAGTGATCACCCCACTATTTAAGTACACCCCAAATGCCGTTATTGCTTCTATCATCATATCAGCCGTGGTAGGACTAATCGACATTGAAGCCATGATCCTCATCTGGAAGATTGACAAATTAGATTTTATTGCTTGTATGGGAGCCTTCTTCGGTGTGGTTTTCGTTTCGGTTGAGATAGGCCTCTTGATTGCTGTAAGGGAAAAGGACAACAGCATCTGTTTTGTGTAGGTTTTGACTTTTAATTTTTTTTTATTTTGCTAATCATGTATTCATGTGACAGGTTGGGCTTTCTTTTGCCAAAATCCTGCTGCAAGTGACGAGGCCGCGGACTGCTCTACTGGGGAAACTTCCGAGGACGCGCGTTTATAGGAATATACAGCAATACCCAGATGCTGCAAAAGTTCCTGGAATTCTAATAGTGAGAGTTGATTCCGCGATCTACTTCTCAAACTCCAACTATGTCAAGGAGAGGTAATGATTTTCTTGGCCTTTTTCTCAATCTTGTGTAGCCACTGTATACTCGTTCCCTTTTGAATTTTGAAACCAGATTAATAATACCCCCTTTTTTTTTTTTTTTTTTTTGCAGGATTTTGAGATGGCTAACCGATGAGGAAGAACAAGTGAAAGCAAATAAGCAAACCAGAATTCAGTATCTTATAGTTGAAATGTCACGTAAGCGATTTTCCATCCTCTTATCGTAATTTCCAGCCAATAGCCCCATGTATTGGCGCTGTAGTCACTTGACAGCCAGAGACCTCAAGAAGTTTTTTTATCGGGTTAAATTTCCACCCGCATGCTATCAATTCCTGTGTTGATCATTGCATACGTAGCTTTACCTTGCATTTAACGGGCTTGAACTCGTGCATAGTCAGTCCATTGAGCCGGATACAGAGTTATTAAAGAAAGAATACCAACTTGAAACTGAATTATACTAACAACTTGTATTGAACTGGGATTATAATTTTATATTGCAGCTGTTACTGATATAGACACTAGCGGCATCCATGCCTTGGAAGAACTCTACCGAACTCTCCAAAAGAGAGAAATTCAGGTAGAACTCAGACTTGAACTTGCATTCTGAAATTCATAGTGAAGATTATGAGGTACTTAAAACTTTGTGTGTTACCTTTGTGGTTTTGACTTTCTTTTTAACAGCTTGTTTTAGCGAATCCGGGGCAAGTAGTGATCGATAAACTGTATGCGTCTAGCTTTGCAAACTTGATAGGAGAAGACAAGATCTTCCTCACAGTAGCAGATGCGGTGCTAACGTATGCTCCAAAGACGGAAGAACCTTGAAATAATCACACCCGTATCGATTCGATAACTTCTCTCTTGCTCCGCGATGTGCTTCGATGATATTGCTAGTTGTGGGTTTGCTGATCAAGAGCCTGTGAATAAGGTTTGAATACCAGTGGTGATTTTTGAAGTTTGAATGGAGATGGTGGGGGCTGTCAAAAGAGTGGGGGGTTGGTGCATGAAGGTTTTTTTTTTTTTTTTTCATTCATCATTCCTAATCTATTACATGAGAAAATGGGACTCGATCCCGGGATGCAGTGTGGGACATTCATGAACTCTACAACATAAAGGTTGTAAAGTCATTCGATCAATATGTGATGGAGTATGTATCGGTGTGGCTTTCTTTGGTTTGTTTTCCTTACATTGTAAAGTTGTGTGGGGCTATATTCTTTAAAATTTTATAAGATAAATGGTGGGGAAAAGATTATTCTGCTCTGAAATTTTTAATTCTCTGCAGCCTTTGAGTCATAATATAAAATTAGTATGGATATTAAAAAATTATTGAGCAACTACTCCTTCAAAACATAAGATCTCATCAAGGGTAACTACTAATACTAACATGTTACTTCCTCCGTCCTCAAATAAAAGTAGAGTAGTTCATTTTGAACTGTCTCTTAATACTGTATTTTAAAAAGTTAATGAGTAAAGAATTAATGTGTAAGGATGATGTCATAACATTATGGGTAAGGCTGCAAGTCCATCCTTCGGACGAGCCCCACGGCATGACGAAACTGGGTTAAAGAAAGGGTGTTTTTTTTTTTTTTGAGGAAATGATGATTCAACTTAGCCCACTCAACTAAAGCAATTGAGTAAAGGTTTTCGGGCCTGTGCATGGACTGGCTTCCCACACAGGGGAGTATGGATGCGTGCGTGCGTATTTAAAAGGGGCTTCTTACTCCTCGCTAGTCAGTAATTGCCCAAGTTTAGTGGGTTAAGTTGAATTACCATCTTATTCTCCGCTTTAAAAAAAAAAAAGGTAGGGGGACAAACAAACCACCTCGAGACTCGGCTTGACTCGTTTAGTAATCGAGCCGAGCTCGAGTTTGAGTTTTAAGCTTGTGTTGTGAACCGGCCGAGCTGAGCTTTAGCCGAGGTCAAAACTCCAAAGCTCAGCTCGGCTCATTTGAATAGACTCAGCTGGTTTACAGAGCTAGAGTTTGCACCACTAATTATGGGTTTTTTCCAAACCATGAAAGAACATCATGCATACTGTTTTGAAGTTCAAAACAAGCTTGCAATAGTTGGCATATAAACAATGAAACAGTAGACACCAGCTGAACAGCATGTAAGAACTGCGAAAATATTACTCCAAAATAGCCAAATAGCATCCAAATGCAACTCACAGAATCCATAACATCTGCTCTCCGAAGAAACCTAATACAGTATAATACTTTATAGACTACTGCAATAACAAAGTCTAGAAACAAAACATCCCAGAAGTCTCTCCACCCCACTCCTCTTCCACCTCCAAAAACTGCAAAAGTTGCTCAAATAAAAGAGAGCATTGAAACCAATAGTGCCACAAGAAGAGATCCAACCGAAATGGCCAGACCGGTAGAATCAGAAGTCGTCCCTGGAGCGGGTGCAGGAGCAAGCTCGTTTGCTCCTACAACCGAGGTAGTAGGCGCACCTGCAATTGAACTAGGAGAGACAGCACCAGCTGGAGCAATAGCTGCATCACCAAACAAACAACCGATGAATCTATCACATGGCATATAGATGATCTGCTCAGACAGAAAGACAAGGACCAGCATCGAAATTTTCTGGGGTGCTTACAATAGCTTCTTAGGGGGGAAGAATTCACAATGTGTCGCATCTAAAACTGCGCCAATGTGTTTGCTAAAGGTTTCGCTTCTACGGTTGGGCTAAATTTCAAAGTGATTACAAGCAAGTTCCAAGAAGTATTGAGACCAATGAGGGAATGGGTCTCAAAAACTTAAACGGACAGTCTTAATGCTTTTGGAATTTGATATTCAGAATTAACGTTTATAAAATCTACAATTTCAATAAACACCTCTACCCTTGCATTAAAGGTAAATGAACTCGAAAGTGGAAGCAATCATTTTCAATAAGCAAAGCACACAAGTCAGAACGACACTAGAAATGATTCTGTCTTTCTATGACGGCCGCATGTACGCCATTATGCTAATGATGTCACAAACCTACAATACGAACGGTCGAACGCCATGCACCATATTTTGATTTTACCCGAGCCTTAATATGGCACAAAGATATGATTGCTTCTATTAAGATGTGCAATTAGGCCTGAGGTAAACAAAGCAACAAAATTTGTACATTCTTTACCTACCCCACTTTGTCGGTAATGTACAATTATAACCATTGTCAGCTTCCTAACTTGTGGCTAAGAGCACCTGCTAAGAAAGTACCTACTTTGCTAGAGAGGGGAACAGAACCTTATCATCCTAAAGTATGAACAAAATGGTGGGGCAACGAAATTGTCGCCAAATTGCCATCTCAAATTGACAACCAAAACATTTAGAATTCCAAACATTTGAATCAATAACATTTCCTTTGTTTCTGTAACATCGGTCATAGTTACCAAGGTTTTAAGTAACAAGAATGGTATCAAAAACCTTGGGGCATTGTTTGACCATGGCGCAAAGCCGCAAACTAGCAATTTTTAAAGGTTTTATATTCCCAATGTACCAATGAGATGAGCAAGACAAATTTAGGAGCCCAGAGCCCATTCTTATTTCCCCAATCAAAACTTATGCCACCATTTTTTCTCTTTTGGAACAATCTTGTTACCCCCTTGGTACTTCTTTACTGTAAGGAATGTTTTATTTAGTTACCTTGGCACCTTGTATTCCCAAACTAGAACTACCCAACTGTTTGCCCCCTACAGGCTACAAGCTAAACTCGGCCTATGGTGATGCGCTATTGTAGAAAACACTCCTATTGCATTACACATAATCGAGAACTGACGAACTCACTCCCAAAGCCACATGAACTCCACACATGAGAATGAAAGGGTGTGAGTGGCCTTTTCTCTTTGCTTTTTTTCCAAAGCCCGAGTATCACCCTCCATAATGAAAGAGGCCCGAAAATTCACATAAATACCTATTCCCCTAATGCGTGGCAAGTTTAGATCGGCACATGCATCTTACTATTATGCATATCTGAAATTTTTCAAGATGCATTCAACACATGTTCGACTTTCTAGTACATTCATAAAAGAAAATATTTCGTCAACAATTCATAGGAAACTTGGATAATCTTATAGGATATCACATTACTGGTAGCAGTAACTACAAACCCGTTCCAATATGTTTGGATTGAGGTGTTTCCTGGGAAGTCGAAAATATTAGGAAATGGTCAATCTACACCATTTGTCATAAAGGAAAATTAAGCATCTGGAAGGTGAGGACCCGCAGTTTAAGCATTCCCTACCATCCTGTATTGGGTCGAAACAAGGGGAAGTGAAGTGCTACTAAAAACAGTTTTACAATTGAGTTCAATTTGAACTTGAGAAATCAACTTATTAACCTTTATTCCAATTCTTTTATTCTTTTCTTGGTTTGTATCATGTAAATTGTTATTTATTCTTTAATGAAGTTCTTGCCTTCTCCCTGTTAAGAAAAATCCTTCTACTTCATGCCCCTGATTATTGTCCTGCCACTTCTGCCATATGAGAGGACGGAAAGGTAGGGATTCGAGGATTTGAGTTATCCAAACGCTCTGTATGGTAAGTGTTAATGCAGGAAAAAAAAAACACTAAGTCCAATATTATATGATCAGAACACTACATACCTGGAGCAGCACCAGGGACAAGACTCACTGCAAGAATAGAAAAAACAAATTAAACAATTACAGGAGTCGTGAACATCCAATTTAAACCACACATGCATGAATTTGCACATACACAGGTAAGCATGCACGAAATAGATCTCTTGCCTAGAAAAATAACTTCACGATAAAAATAATAAACAATGCTATAGCCAAACTGTGCAGGTCGGACACATCTGGGTCCGGAACCATTCGATGCACGTGAATCCCACACAGTAAATGTGGGATCCTCACACATGGGAACAGAATGTTCTGTAGCATTTTTTCCTAACCCAAAAAAGAACCAATAAATTATTCCTGGGGAGAAGAAATCGGCCAAACTTGGGAATGGTAAACAAACTGACCCAAAGGGTACCCGAGAATATAACATGTCAAACTCACCAGTAGTCGCTACAAGGCCATATGGGGACATTTTCGTCTATTCACACCCAAAAAAATAAACCTCCCAGCCGAAAGTTCTTGCTAAAAGAATTCCATCAAAAAGGAAGACAGGAATAAAGGAGAGGCAAAAGTATAGTATTTCTTACCCAGAAATGTCTTTCGAGACAAAAGAAATTATCTGGAAAGAAAACACAACAAAAGGGGCACGCTATTATGGTTAACTTTAATTTTAACACACTTTGGTTAAAAAAGTTGCTTTTTGATCTGGCTAACCAGAAAAAGACTCTCTTTTTGGCCTTTTAAGAAAAGGTTTTGTAACATTGAATCAAAATTTCACCCTTTTTCTGAGTTGAATTCTTTTGAAACCCAAATTTCCATAAATTCACGGTCGTTGATTTTATTAAAGCCTACTCCTATTTGGCCTAATTTTTAAAGACTTTCTGGTTATTTTCCTCAGTTTTTACTCAACTCTGAGTCAAAACTGTTTTTACTTCCAAACTTTTTTCAACTTAGGTCTACATTTCGTAATTCTCCAATTCCTTAGGACGGGTAATTGACAAGCCTTTGTTGACACGTATGTGGGTCATATCACGTGCTTTAACTGGTGTGGTCTTATGATTCTATCTATTACCATGGGTTATGATGGAATCAAGACCTCTAAATATGTGGTTAAAGTCCCCACTCCGAACCCTACCTCTTTTCTCATACCATTGTGTGAGACGAAGGAAAAGATCAAGATAAGGGTTCTGGAGGTGGAAGACGAAGAACCACGTAAACCTTTTCATCGCCCGCGATGGACTTGGGGTGGGTGTTGTGCACCTGGGTGCTATGCACCATGTTGTGCACTCCTTAGCCGTCCGATCATGTTTTGGGCGGCCTGGATGCATTCGACTATTTTAATTTCATTTTGATTTACTTTTATCGGTAAAAAATCAAAACACATCCGGACCATCCAAAACACAATCGGACGGCCGAGGGGTGCACAACACGATGCATAGCACCCAAGTGCACAGCACACACCCCGTTTCCCATGGAGACAGGTGTGCATTTCAACCAGTGCTCATATTATATAAAAATTTAATCCAAATTTTAATAGTAACAAAAATTTAAAAAAAAAAACAACTAAAAAGACCGTATTAAAAAGTGTTGAAAAGTTACGCCAAAAGGGCCAAATACACTTGTGCTACATGAAAAGTTTGGTCCACAGGAATTTCGGGATTTCTATTCAACCAAAGGAATTTAAAATGCAAAGTAACAAACTCTGCCTAAAAATTTGTCAAAAGATCACCACAAAAACGAAACTTTGGTCAAAATACAACTCTGTCCTTTTTACATACTTTTTAGACTTTTTTGAATGACTTCAAAATTAATCCTTCTCTTTTCAAATCCAACTCTAAAAAGTAACCAAAATCCAATCACACGCACAGGAAGAAATTTTTTTTTTGAAAGAGGGCATTTCTTCCGAAATTACCCTTGGCTACCAAAGAAACAATCTAAAAAAAAACTTTTTAGGAGAAAAAAATAAAAATTGTTCACCCTTAGCAAAAGAGCCAAAAGAGGGAGGGCCGAACAAAATCCTAACTATCATTAAAATGGTACGAGGTCCAACAAAATGATGTGGATCCAACACAACGCGATATCGTGCCAAAAAATGTATTGATTCTGTTGAACCGCACCATTTCAACCAATCACACCATTTCAAGCAATGAGGGTGAGGGTTTTATTCGCCCTTCTTTTATGGGTGAACAATTTTTTTTTTCATAAAAAACAGAAAGCAAGCAAGGGAAATCGAAGGGAATACTCACATCCACAGTTAGTGACAGAAGGAGCAGAGACATGGCAAGCTGCGGGCAGATCCAAGGCCTTGGTGACATTCAAAGTGACGCCCAACTGAGCACTGTTTTTGAAACCCTCACAAAGACACTCGGGGTTTGATTTCAACACCGTTTTCAGCCCAGAACAGCATTTCCCTTCAGGTTTCGTCACCGTGCTTCCGTTCGTGACGTAGGTAAGGCAGTCGACTAGGTTGAGAATGACAGTGGAGCAGTCAGCCGCCGGCGCCGGTGCGGCGTGGTGGGCGGCGGTGGCTGCGGTGGCGATGAGGGATAGGGTGAGGAGGAGGGAGAGGGTGGTTGTGTTGATCGCCATTCTTGGGCGGTGCTGGTAAAGGTAGTGGGAAAGGTGTGCGAGTGTGTGTGGAATTAATGGAGAGGATATTTTGTTGGTGTGGGAGTTACTCTTATTTGTAGTAGTGGGGATGAGGAAAGGATTCCTCGTGGGACGTGAAGACTGGGCAAAGAGAGAGAGAGAGAGAAAGGATAGGGTGCTCCTAGATAATGGTCACCTAACCTTAATGGGTATTAGTTTCCGTAGTTATTCAAGTCGCTACATCTCGTGAATTCAATTATGTGTCCTCTGGAATCTTAATTTTGGATTGGAATTATTTATTTTTTTAAGAATATTTAGCACGTTTTAGGTATAAAAAATTACAATAATTAAAAATTGGTAAATACATAATTGAGGCAAAATTGTCTTACAATATATTCTTCAAATGATATTGGCAATCCATCAGCATCCATTCGTGAGTAAGGTACGGTTGAGTTGGTTCGATTCCGGATTGGGCGAATCGAAGAAGGATAATTGGGCGGATAGCGTATCGTGTCGACCACACCTGAACCGAATCTGCTAAAACCAGAATATTAGGATCTGCATTCATCTGTAACATATCTCGTGTCGGCTCGCGGACGGTTCAGTTTGGGCTAATAGGGCGGATCAGTTGACCCGCTGGGCACCCCTGACTACGAGGTTGTAGTGACCTAATCCTAAATCAACCTTAATGTGCGTATATTTTTTTATATGAGCATCCACAATGGGCTCTTAAAATAGCTCTTAGTGAAACTGTTAAAGTAATATTTTAACAAACCATAAGCTCAATTGTGATATTCAATGAGCTCTCCATTAAGTTTAAGGATGGCTCCTAAACATGGCTCATTCTTACCATATTAGTTAAATTTATGTAGCATTATAGCTACTAGTTAGCTTCAACTGGGGCCTAAGTCTTTAAATATTCTTTAAATATAGAATTTCCAAAGGATAAGGGTCTTGGTAAATAAAAAATAAAAAAATGCAGTTTGGCTTGATCAATATTATAGGTCCGTCTCTTTTTGAAATATCTATACAAAATAGAGAACGTTTTTGGTAGTCCATTGAGTGCACGTATATATTCTTTAGGAGTGAAAACAAGTAATTTTTGGTAGTCCTTTGAATATGAAAAGGAGCTTTCAAGGTCAAACAATTATCCATTTAAGAGAGAAATCCAAAATGACTATGGGAAAGTAGATAGACCACATCTTAATTAATCTACCAACAAAACCAAGTATAAAATAATCTTTCATTCTTAATTAATTTCCCTTTTATCATAGTATCATAATTTTATTTGCCCTTCTTATTCAAACAGGCTGTAAGTAGATTCACTTGAAGACGGGCCGGGGGATGAACCACCCCGAGGTCCAAAAAAAGAAAAAAAAAATTGTATTGCAAGAGCAGTGTTATTTTTAAATCCCGTATATAATTTATGGTATTAAGCATATTAATGAGTGATTAATCGATGAAAGTATTTAATTTTTTGATAAGTATGTTGATAGATAATTAACCTATGAAAATATGTATTATTTCGAGTATTAGAAATAATTAATCTTAGAACACTTGTACCTTTTTTATACTGATTACTCCTTCTGCCCGTAAACTACAAAAAAAATTCCAACTTTTTGATAAAAAAATATATATATATTTCCGTGCATGATTTCTTACATTTCTTGACAAAAAATTACTACTTAAGATTTTTATTTAAAAATTAAACGTCATTTTATAATAAACTATCTTGGAAAGAATTTACGGGATGGATGGAATCAAAATATTAATTTCGAGTACCACCTCCGAATTAAAATTATGACTATGCCCGTCTCTGTGGAAGATAGTGGAGCACCTCACACGACAAGATCACATGATATATTGGGTAAGCCATGTGTACGTAGCGTACCGAAATTCAGTTGGGATTTGGGAGATTTTTTGGCCTTCGAAACTTGAAAATTTCCGTTTTCCAATAGAGTTTGTTTTATGTTGGGCAGGGGAAAATTAAGCAAATTTTATACTCCTCGTGAATGTAATAAGAAAATTGAAAGTGTCCAAGTGCACTACTTTTTCCTTTCCATACTTATTTGTTTCTATTTGTAGTAATCTTATACTCAAGTTTCCGAAGCACCAAAAAAAAAGTAATCTTATACTCCATCCGTCTCAATTTGGCTGTCCAATTATGGAAAATTAATTTTATTTGGCTGTCCAGTTATGGAAAATTAATTTTATTTGGCTGCCCAATTTTGGAAAATTAATGTTTTAGAGAACGCACTGATTGCACCTAGAAATCAGAAATGTTCAATTTTTCAACATTTGTCCTTCAATTTTTTTGAAAAGTTTTATTTATGAACAACAACGATAAAAATATAATCATTCGGCCTAGTTTCCCAAAAGATTTTATAGCACCTAAATTTTATGAGATTTCCCATTTTAACACATAGTTTTTACGAGAAATCCCATAAAATCATCTGTTGATTTTATGAGATTTCCCATTTTAGCATCTAGATTTTATGAGAAATACCATAAAATCATCATTTGGGACATGTAAGAGTCCGTAATGAGAAACTAATTGAGAAATGAATTTTATGAGATTTCTCTACTATGAAATACTGTTGGGGGGCCTCCCATACACGGACTTGGGTGGGTGTTGTGCACCTGGGTGCTATGCATTGTGTTGTGCACTCCTCGGCCGTCCGATCATGTTTTGGATGGTCTGGATGCATTCGGCAATTTTAATTTAATTTTGATTTACTTTTATCGGTAAAAAATCCGGACCGTCTAAAACACAATCAAACGGCTAAGAGGTGCATAGCACCCAAGTGCACAACACCCACCCTAGTTTCCCCATATACCCACAAGAAAAACTTAGTAATTTACTTTTAAAATAATATGTAAAACTCGGTAAAAACTGTATTTTTGTGTGTGAGTAGCCACGAAATACAGAGACAATAGTCAATGTAAGAATTATGGTGTCCGGACCAATTTTCTCGCACTTCGATTAATTTTGAAAACTCAATCATTTCGCTCACTTGCGGGGAGCTCAATTAAATTGAACTAACCCCAAAAGATGCGATAGTACATGAAATGTTTTGAACTCAAGAACATAAGATGAAACAAACCTATTAGATCCAAATCTTGACCACCAGACCAATCAATTCCGGGTAAAAGAAGGAAAATGCTAACCTCCACCCAATAAGTAGAAAGTGTATAGATATCCGAGGAAAAGTATTTTAATATCAGTCAAAGTATATTGATATCCGTGAAATGAGTATTGATACCTGAAATAGATTGTCATGATATACATTTTATCCTCTACCGATTGAATGGAGGTTAGCAAGACTCTAAGAAAAAATACAGTATTAAAAGACAATACAAGGACCTCCGACCCCATTCCAAATGGTGTATAGACTTGCAAACCAAGAGGCTTAATTGTTGACAAAAGCTTGCAAATAGTCAAGGTAAGATGGGCCTAATTATTATTTACCCGGGCAATCCGGCCACAAATTTTATTCTTTTGATGTGTTTTTTTTTTTTTTTTTGGAGGGGGGTTCAAAATGACATGAATTTTATTATATACAACTAAAATCCAATACATCAAAAGAACGGTTATCGATCCTAAGAGAATCCAACAGATGTTTAGGAGGTCTAGCTTCCCAAGTTCTAATGCCAGAACCTCTCAAACCCGACTTGGCCAAAACATGAGCCACTTCATTGTCCAATCTAGGGACCAAATAGAACTCACAGCTCATAAACCACTTGGCCAAAACATATGCCACTCCACTCTATATGTTCTTGTTCACACGTGCAATGTTGCAACCTCATATTTTATCGGACAAATTCTAGGGACCGTTTGGTAACGTTTTTGTTTCTAAAAAATTAAAAGCAGAATCATGTTTATTGTTTATAAAAACAAAAACAAAAAAACATGTTTGGTAATAAATTTTCTGTTTTTTGTTTTTAAACGACACTGTTTTAAAAATAAAGCAAATCACCTTTTTTGTGTCTTGAAATTTTCAGAAATTTTGAAAACGTTTTTATTAAACACAAAACATAAATAACTTACCAAACACATTTTAGTTTTTAGTTTTGAAAAAAATTGAAAACAAAAACAAAAAACAAGAAATAAAAACATTACCAAACGCCCCCTAAAATGATTTTAAATGTTGAGAATGAAAGTCGAGCCTGCGAGGCTAATCCCTCGTTTGATGTCATGCTCCACTCTATAATACGTTTAGGGAAATGATTTTTACACCCACCATTTTACAATTTATACTTCATTTTTTGATTTTAACCACATGAATTTACAATAGTCATTGGATCTATGAAAAAGGTGATATTGAAAAAGGGCGATATTGTAAATTCGTGTGGATAAAGACAAAAAAAGGGAGTATGAATTATAAAATGGGAGGTGTGAAAATCATTTCCTATATTTTATATGTCATTCCTTCATACTTTGTCTATCTCATCGATAACCCTCCTTTTTTTTAACACTTACAAAATTGACTAAAAAAAAGCAAACAAGCCAGTGATCGATAGAAATTCAAAATGTAATACAGGTTCTTGGAGCGTGAAATTATTCAATGCTCTTGGAGCAATGCTATGTACTATAACATCAAAAGTGTGTCATAATTGGTAAATGTTGAGGAACTTATGACCTTCGTTGGTATATTAAAAGACAAAATGACATATGTTATGTCGGAAACCGCGTTATCCCATTTTAAATTGTTCGTTTTCAAATTGTGTGCTTGATGGTGATTTTGAATATGACTATGAATTAAAACAATGAATAGGAGTGTATAATTTGAAAATCACTTCTATAGGACAGAGAAACTTTTTGGGTTCTTATTATACTTACTGTAAAAATTTATTATGTTCATATGTATTTCCAAAACACTTTTAAAGATTATAATTTCAAAATTTATAATCTAAAATTCATAAGTTAAAACAAAATTAGCTCCCAAACATACAGAGCAAAGCTTAAAAACAATGAATTAACTCTCCAACACAAAGCCAAGTGATATATTAAAAAGTCTAGAAATGCACATTTAAAATACAATTATGTCTGGAGATATTGAATATATATGAATTCATTTACATTTAACGGTTCCGAATACAGTTGTGTTTTAAAGTTGTTTCCCTAACATATATTGTTCATGAAGTATATATACGGTTTTCCGGCTCCAACATCATTGATATGCTAACATGCCAGTCTTGGGTCTTTTGCAAAGTTTGTTTGCTTTTACAAAAGAAAACCCACATGCATTTGAATGATTTCTGTCTCGTGAACTCCCCCTCGTTCATTCGTTTCTTTTCTAGCTTTTCCTTTATGGTGTGTATATAATATTATTGTGATAAATTGAGCTCGTGAATGCCATATGATCTCACAGCTCCTCACATTAGTGGGCTGTCTTTAACATGGGTCTGTCTTTCCCATTCATGTATTTTTATCATACATGATCAAATGGTTCCAGCCTTCCATGGGCAATTAAAGGGTTTTTTTTTGTCCTCCAAAAGAAAAGTGCTGAGACCTGAGTACATGTACACAGATTATATTGCACTGATCCTAAATTCCTAATACAAGATGTTTTTCCGATTCGTCCTTGTATCGGATAATTCTAGCTAAACACATCTACGTCTGAATATGTGGACATATATGTGTATATCGTTGTCATCATCTCTATAAACACATCTATGGACCATCGTTCTAGAGCATATATCTTCTATTTTTTTAATATCAATTTAGAGCATAAGTATCTCTAAAATGTAGAGATGTCATTTTTCTGGTTTAATTGTTACAATGCAAAAATATCATTACTCGTTTGTATTGTTTCAAGAGTTAGAGATAGAACCGGAGGGAAACATTTAAGGGGAACTGGGGTACTGTGCAGCGTGATGTGCAGCCATGGTGCGGCCACGGCCGGCGTCGTTTCGATGATCAGAGACAGCCACCGCATAGAGCTCGTCGAGCACTACATGTGTCTCAAAATCAACTCAATCGGATATCGTTAAGTGCCTCATCCGAACACATATAACTTGAAAATAATGGATTCAGTGGTTTTGATCCAGTGTTTCGGATCCATTAGGATTCATTTGTTTTCAAGTTATGTGTGTTTCAATGACGCATTTAATGATATCCGATCGAGTTGATTTATGTTACACTTGTTCAACTCGACGAGTTCCTCGCAGTGAATGTCTCTAATCGTCGGAACAATACCGGCGTGGCTGCACAACACACTGCGTAGCACCCTCGGTTCTCATTTAGGGTGAGTCATTTCTGGGAGATAAATGCAAAAAAAAAAAATTAAATTAAAAGTACTTTGCTTGACCTTAATCTTGAAAACCTTGTGATTTGGTTACCTCATCCAATATGAATTATACATTTATGGTTTTTTAGTTCATATAACAAAAGCCAGAAGTAAGGGGCTGAGAGGGTTTTTTGACTTCTCATTTTTTCTTTCTTCCTATTTTTTAACATAAAAGACCTACAAAAAAAGCATTTGGCACATATCTCTCAAACACTCACATTCATAATACACTCTGGTCATAGTTCAAAAAGTCAAAAAATGTAGTAAAAGACAAAATATAAAGGCGAATGATTTTCACACTCCACTTTTTGATAAATATTGCACTACATTTAATATCTTTTAGTGAAAAAATTACTTATAAAAGTTGCACTAAGAAACAAAGAATGGAGTGCATTCATAAAAAATAAAAAAAAGAACAGAAAATGACCCTTACTCTACTTTGGAGGTTAATTTCCGTAAGTCATAAAATGAATGTTTGAAAGAAACATCTACTTTGGAATCATGGTTGTACATGTTTAATGACATTGAACGACCATTCGAGATGAACATATCCAACTCCAATGGACAACTTTAGGAGTGGAATTGACAAAATCAAAAGAGAATTATAATCCCATGGACGCTGATCAACTAGATTACTATCTCCATCTCTAATGATTGTCGATTTTCACTCTTTGGAGGTCTCAAAAAATTATTTATGTTTTATATTTATAACAGTTCTTATTATTTCAAAAAAATTGTCTAATAAAACTAAGTGAGACCTACAAAACAAGATCTAGATTATACTAGATGCAAGGCTTCGGGCAGCTCGAAAGATCGTGCCCGTTGATCCTTATCAATATTCAATAACGATATTTTTTGAGTTGCATGCTCTACTTAATAAGCCATAAAATATCTGCGGTTCAGATTAATAGTATATTGGGCACATAGCCATAGAGTATCTTTTTTCCAAAATTCTTTCAGTGTTTAAGATCCTAAATTTTGAGTGAGAACTTGAAAGATTGGAATAATTAATAAAAATTATCCGATTGAGCTATTTTTTACAGTATTAGACCACTTAGGTTTTTTTTTTTAAATAATAAAATGGCTCGGATCAATTATGTGGTGTCCAAAGTGGACCTCACACTACCATGAGAGAGAGAGAGAGAGACGAGTTTTTTTTCCCTCTTTCGTTTTCCTTCTAGGTGAGAGGGAGTAAGAGTGAATTTTCTTTTTTCTCCTTCTTTCAGGTGTGAGTGAGTGAGAGTGAGTGAGTGAGTGAGAGAGAGAGAGAGAGAGAGAGAGAGAGTGCGTTCACACTTGTCTCCCTCCAAATTCCAGAATGCCTTTCGACATATGGAAAAAACTGGCCAAAAAAGGACATAGATGGAAAACATGAAAAGTCTAGTGAGGGTAATTCAGTAATCACACAAAACATCACAATCCAATGTGCTTTGACGGGAATACCATTTAAGGCAAACCTGCAATTGTTGAAACCAAAGGGTGCAATTGAAAAATTGGGCCTAATAAAATTGCAAGCCATCAATTTTGCCTCATGGTTCTTATTACTTAAAGTGTTTTTCTTTTTCTACGCAAAAAATTTATTAATCTTCGAAAACGAATTATAAAAATTAAACAAACAAGAGACTGAAAACGCGAAGGTCTCAAAGGAGAAAAAAAACAAAAAACAAGAACGGTAGTAAGATACCAATCAGAAACCTAAACCAAAAATCAGAAAAAACACTCATGAAACACCCCCAAAAACTACAGCGAGACAACGAAACAACCAAATAGATCCTTCCCCTAAACCAACCAAGAGCAAGCAAAGCCAGAAGCATCGAAAACACCCTGAAAAGTAAAAGAAAAACAAACGACGAAACCTCCAACAAACAAGATCAACGCTAGAAAGCTCCCAACAGCAAACAAGCGGCAAATCAAAACCCCACAAAAATGGAGGCATCACCCTCTAAAATGTCAAGAGCTTTAATTTCCAATTTAATTACCTATTCTGAA
Organism: Gaultheria prostrata; assembly: GCA_036023075.1. Classification (NCBI taxonomy): domain Eukaryota; kingdom Viridiplantae; phylum Streptophyta; class Magnoliopsida; order Ericales; family Ericaceae; genus Gaultheria; species Gaultheria prostrata. The sequence goes on along the minus strand of JAXBDA010000014.1, from coordinate 6,269 downwards.
ATTAAGCTTTAATTTCCGCTTTAAGCTCTAATTTCCTCTTCATACCAAAACACCTATTAACTTTGACATATCCTAATTTTTTAGAGATTTAAATCGTGAAAATGATCAATCTTTTTGAGATAGGAAAGATACGATAGTTAATCTTATTAAGAAATTTGAATCGTGAAAATTTAGTTGAGTAGATGAAGAAAATAGCTTTCGCGATTAATTAGACTAACAAGTAATTATTCAGTAGTCTCGAAGTACAATTACATGATACTCTGGAGCACATCAACGCCACACATTCTTATGGGGTTTACAACTAATTGACCACACATAAATGTGTGGTGCAGAGATGATTCGGAGCACCACATGACTGTACTCCGAGACTACTAAATAATTAGTCATAACACTTCAACACCGCATTTTATTGTGGAATTCACGACTAAGTAGATAGACCACACATAAATATACAGTGCCGAAATGATCGGAGCACCACATGACTGTGTTTCGAGACTACTGATTGAATACTCCTAGAACATTTCTTGAAAAGGGAATACTCCTAAAGTTGGGACCCATATGGAATTAGAGGTAGGAAAGGGAGTACACGTGGTTGGATGGCAATATAGGAGGTGGAGATGGAGCTCACAATCCCATTGGCTCGAAATCTATCCAATGAAAGATATTGGATTCCCTCTCCAGATTTCACTTATCCCACTTGGCTCCTCTCAAAACCCCTACTTTTGATCACTCTCACCCCCCACATAGGAATATAACAACCTCATTCTTCTAATTATTTGAAAAGAGAGAGGGAGACTCGAGCACTGGAAACTTCTGTATAGGTAGTAGTAATATTAGAGAGAGAGAGAGAGAGAGAGAGAGAGAGAGAGAGAGGGAGGAGAGAGAGACAGAGATGGCTGCAACATCAACTGCAGTGGTAAATGGGTTGGGCAGCTCTGCCTTCTTGTCTGGTGGTAAGAGGAGCCAGACCTTGTTGTCTGCGCCCGTCGGAGCTAGAGCCGGTGGTGGTGCCGTGGCGGCTCCACGGAGGCTTGTGGTGGTGGCTGCTGCTGCTCCAAAGAAATCTTGGATCCCTGGTGTGAAAGCCGGTGGCAACCTCGTTGACCCTGAGTGGCTCGATGGCTCGTAAGTCTCCCTTTTCTATGACAAGTAATTTGGATACAGATCCAGTCACCCAGATGCCAATTAATCCGCAATTTCACGTGCATCGTGTGAGGTCGACGTTCATTAGACGGTATCTGTGTCCGACCCACCAAAGGGAATGGACATCAACAACAAACACACACACTTAGGGCCGCTAAATGACCCAAGCTACTCGAGTTCGAACTCATGTTACCGCTAAATGACCCAAGCTACTCGAGTTCGAACTCATGTTCGTTTGTTAAAAGCTCATTTAAGATCGGGTTGTTACATAAACAAACCAAACTTGAACATTTTTTTAAAGCTCATTAACATAAGCCAAGCTCGGACAAGTTATTACATGGCTCGTTCAATATATGACGCATAAAAAATTCAAGATACTCGAGATCGGCTTGATGAAAGCTCTTTGAGATCGGTTCGTCTCGTAAACAAGCCAAGCTCAAACATATTTTTCAAGCTCGTTAAATTTTCAAACCAAGTTTGATCAACTACTAGCTCGGCAAGTTTGGCTCGTTTATCACCCTTACACCCTCAATTTCAGTGATTATTAATAGTTCGTTTGGTCAACCAAGGGAAAAATAAAAAATAAAAAAAATAAAAATAAAAGTGGGAAACCAAAAGAATTCCTCACTTCTCACCTTCCCTCACCTAATTATCAACCATTTATGGGAGAGTTTTGTTTCTCTCTGCTTCCATTGTTTTAGCTTTGTTTTTCACTCACCATAACTCTCAAACCAGATTCTGTAACTAATAAAGAATTATTGCAGGCTTCCAGGTGACTATGGATTCGACCCACTAGGCCTAGGAAAGGACCCAGCATTCCTCAAGTGGTACCGAGAAGCCGAGCTCATCCACGGCCGGTGGGCCATGGCGGCAGTCGTTGGCATCTTCGTGGGCCAGGCATGGAGCGGCATCCCGTGGTTCGAAGCTGGCGCAGACCCCGGTGCCATTGCCCCCTTCTCCTTCGGCACCCTCCTCGGAACCCAACTCATCCTCATGGGCTGGGTTGAGAGCAAGAGATGGGTCGATTTCTTCAACCCAGAATCACAATCCGTCGAGTGGGCCACCCCATGGTCCCAAACCGCCGAGAACTTTGCCAACGCCACAGGTGACCAGGGATACCCGGGCGGTAAATTCTTCGACCCGTTGAAACTAGCTGGCACGATTCAGGACGGGGTTTATATTCCCGATAGAGAGAAACTAGAGAGACTCAAGTTGGCTGAGATTAAGCATGCTAGGCTTGCTATGTTGGCTATGCTGATTTTCTACTTTGAGGCTGGACAAGGGAAGACTCCTCTAGGAGCCCTTGGGTTGTAAAACTGGTCTTTTGAATTGTAGTATGAGATCTGTAAAAATTGCTATGGACAGTGAAGTGAGTTTCCCCAGGACAAAGTTCAAATTCTTTTGACTAAAGTATCTTGTTTTGCCAGATGATGCATTGTTCTACTTGTTCTTTCTCTCAGTGGTGAAGATAAGTGTAAATAGTATGTGTAAGAAAGGAAAAACAAATGTTCCTGCAATTATATTTTGCCTCCAGAAATCCCTGACAAAATCCAATATACAAGGGCCACCTATGTTTCATAGTTCTGCCCTCCTTCGACCCTTGTTTTCGCTATGTAAGTCACGTTTAACGAAGTTGCTTGCAAAATTTACACCAATTTAAACGGGAAGTCCCTATTGGACCCGGGATGACAGAGCTCGTGCCATTCGGCTGCGTACTCGGCACTCTACCCCCTTAGTCAGCGGAACGGGATCAAGAGTTTGACAATGCAACCGAACCCATTGCTTCACTCAAATTACCTAATCTTCTCACTGCTTTTGCCTTTCGAGCACCATGAGGGGTAGATTGTATTCTCAGAAGCTGGTTCAGGTTAAGCATGTACTGGGATTCCTATGTTGGCTGTGCTACTATTCTAAGAGAATCCAGATATGAACATATGACCTAGATGAGGTTATCCCATTTTGATATATCTTAGGACTCAAACAAATGATGGGTAAGATTTTAGCTCATTTTACAGTGCAGCCAGCATGATGCATTGCTTCAAAACAGGCTATTGTCCATTAGCCTGAGAAAATTCAGTGCAAAAACGAGGAAACATAGGCCTGTCCATGAACAAAAGTTACAAAACAACACTGAAATAAGCCACTGAACATTTGATTCGTTCCATCAGCTTGAAAATGCAATGTTTTATAAAAACAAACGGCAAGTAAAGAAAACAGAAAATCAACAGGTAGTGCAAAATTTGAAGAAAAATCAATTTAAAAGGCATCAATTAACTACCCATAGCCATCAAGAAATCACCCTCACATACCACCTCGCCACCAACATATGCCTTCCCTTCCATCTTTGCTATTCCAAAGCGTTTCTGTAGTTTTACCAGTTTCATTCTCATCACCAAGGTGTCTCCTGCAACAACTGGCTTCCGGAATCTGACATTGTCAATTCCTGCAAAGAAGAAGTTTTCTTGGGAACCTCCCACTTCTGGCTGCAGCATAACTATGCCACCAACCTGCGCCATTGCCTGGGTCCAAAAGCCATCCACATCATCACTACTTGTCCAAAATACAAGTACTATACAAGGAAAATCCATATTCCAGGAAGTTGCTGAATTACTATACAAGGAAAATCCGTATTCCAGGAAGTTGCTGAAGAGTTATTTGCAAATACATGTACTAATTTGAGACCATGATGAAAATCGGATTGTTTGTCCAAAACCAAAAGCAAGGACAAATACATGTTTCTCGACATTCGGTGTAATAAAATAATACCACATATACAATGGATACTAAGAGAATTCTGAAAAAGAAATTTCATAACTAGGAAGTCAAAACTGTAGAAGTATCATATATCTCTTGCTAAAGAACTGGGGGAAAAGAAGGGGGCGGAGAATATTGAGTGTCTTCCAAATTCAAGCTTTCAGATGCATGTGTTTGTTCAAATTTCTAATTAAAATCTTCTGAACTGTTTAAACATCGATAGTAACTAAAATAAGTTAAGTACCAGTTCTATGAGAGCAAACTTGGGAAACTGTCACCAATATCAATCACCACTACAGGCACAAATTAGGATTCAGGTGATACATTGAGATAAAGGCAGCCCCCAGAATAATTTATTCCATAATTGTATTATATGAAATCCTACCAGAACAACAAATTACCAAGACATTAAGCAAGTGCAAGGCCTATAGTTTTACGTCCGACATAGCCTCCACCTCCTCCTATCTCCCTCCACCCCAAACCGCTAGCTACTTTAACTCACTATAGGGCCAAATAAGCAAATACAAGCGATGGGGATACCTCACTTGCATTTATTTAGCAATCTAAAACTCCAGTAAGAACTGTTCTCTTGTCTTTTAGAGGTCACCATTACACAAGTCCATATTTGTTCACCCACCTTAAACCTACTTTATGATTTGCTAATACATGTGGGCCGCGGGGGCACTACACTTTCTGGGGCACCTTTTCAACCACAGAGGAGGTTTTTATTCACCAACCTTGTTAGGTAGGCGAACAAATATTTCTCCATTAGGTTGTGTTTGGATGAAACTCATGAAAGGCTTGTATAGGAACTTGCAGCTGAAAAAGAAAATTAAAGGAATTTTTTATCCACAAATAATAGGTGTTGCTCCATCTCCGTTTTTGCCTCAGACTAATACCTCCACAAATATTTAAACCTTCAGGCCTAAACGTATTCTAGAGAAGAATACTTCAAAGTAGTTCAAACCTTTTGTCTATATGTTTGCAGTCAGAGTGATTCAAGAGCACAAATATCAGAAACTGAAAATCGACTTTTGAATATACCGTCATAGCATCAATGAGTCAATCTCCACAAGAAACCCAATTCTTACCATTTTCAGATTTCAATGAAGCGGTCAAAGAGCTTTCTTAAGCTATTAAACCAGTTCACAAATTATTCCGAATAGACTGTCCCTTGAAAACGTAGGAACATCAAACTTAATGCCGCCTTCGTAACATTCAAAATATAAAATTTTCTAAAAAAAGCATCCACAAATTTGTCGACAAACAAGTTTTACAACGAACGGTCGATGAAACTAAGAACCATAAAGTATGAGACAATTACCTCAACCATGAGGACACCAGGCATAATAGGCCTTTCGGGGAAATGCCCAGGAAAGAAGTTATCATTTATCGTCACATTTTTAATGGCGACAGCTGAAACTCCTGGATTGTATTCAACCACTCTATCCACCAAGAGAAATGGAAATCTGGCAAAAAAACAAAGCAAATGCATAAAACATATTCCACAAGCAATCCACAGTTTGATGATATTTAGAGCATCTCCAATCCTAACCCTTTTTTTTTTAAACCCAATTTGAGTCAAAATTTGAGCAAATCCCCAATTTGGGTATGAGCATCTCCAAGGGGAAAACCCATTTTGTTGTTGAAGAATGCTCCGGTGACGCAGTGGAAAACTCCAGCGACGCACAGGAACACTCCGGCGACGCTCAGCAAAGCTTCGGTGATCTCTACAAAACTCCGGCGAAGCTCAGTACAACTCTGGCGAGAAGATCAAACGAAGTTCAGAAAAATCCGGCGACTTCGACCAGCTCCGGCAACTCTGGTCTCTGGTATTGGTCTCCGACGTTGACGATCTCATCTCTCTGTCTTGAAAATAGCCGTTGGGGAAATGGGTATGGTTCTAGGGTGTCCTCAATTTGGGGAAGGAAATTGGTAAAATCCAAAATGGGGAAGGGTTTGGGTTTTTGAGGGTTTTGCCCAAATTTCAAATTTGGGTCTTAAAATGGGGAAGGGCTGGAGATGCTCTTAGAAGTAAATTCGTTGAGTTTATGAGCATAAAATACTTGAAATTTGTTCATAAATCTGTTGGGTGCATAACTTATACTCATACAATTTTTTTAGAAAAAAGAAAAGCAGCCTTGTTGGTAGGTGAAAAATGAAACAGCTTTCTGATGTAAAATTCAATGCCCTGAATTCTCTTTTGCCCATACATATACTTTGCGGGCATTAACCCATTTGTTAATACGGTCATACCTAATGAGTTTGGCAGCCCCAGATAAGCAAAAATTGCAACAAACTCCATCTTCAAAAAGGTCTCTCTCTCTCTCATGTCAATTAACTAAGAAAAAAGAAAACTCTCCCCCCCCCCC